>JAURVB010005953.1:0-173004 GCA_033002965.1 Piper betle | reverse complement strand
TATATATAAAAGACACCATATCTTCATTCTTCACCTCCCACCCGCCATGAATGGCTTCCCTCTGCCTTCCCCCCATCTCCTCCCCCCACACCACCAACGCTTCATCACCCCCCACGCCGGCGGCGGATACACCGCCTACTTCCGACGCATTGCCGCGCTCTGCAACCAAGCCCTGCTCGCCGACGCCTTCTCCCTCCTCTCCCACGCCGAGCTCCTCTCCACCTTCCACACCGGCCCGGACATCTACGCCGAGCTCCTCCAGTGCTGCGTCTACGCCCGCGCCCTCCTACCCGGCCGTCAGCTCCACGCCCGCGTCCTCAAGAGCGGCCCTCGCTTCGCCGGCAACCACTACGTCCACACCAAGCTGGTCATCTTCTACTCCAAGTGCGGCGCGCTCGACGCCGCCCAGAGCTTGTTTGACAGGTTGCGGGTGCAGAACGTCTTCTCTTGGTCGGCCATGATCGGGCTGTACTGCAAGCTCGGGATGAACGAGGTGGCGCTGGCGATGTACTGTGACATGTTTAAAAATGGGATCTTGCCGGATAATTTCGTCGTTCCATATGCGTTGAAGGCCTGCTCGGCTCTGGCCGATGCTGGGTTCGGGAAAACAGTTCATGGGTACGTGTTGAAGCTTGGCTTCGGTTTGTGCGTGTTCGTTTCGAGCGGCTTGGTAGACATGTACGGGAAATGCGGGGAGGTTGTCGGTGGTCGGAAGGTGTTTGATGGAATGCTTGTGAGGAACTCGGTTGCTTGGAACACCATGATTGTGAGCTGTGTGCAGAACAGGATGGATGGGGAAGCAGTGGAGGTTTTTCTGGGTATGAGGGTGGAAGGGGTGGAGCCAACTCGGGTCACTGTTTCCAGCTTCCTCTCTGCGTCTGCTAATCTGGGAGCTGCAATTGAAGGGAGACAAGGTCATGCTGTGGCGGTTGTGAGTGGTTTGGAGCTGGATAATGTTCTGGGTAGCTCTCTGATCAACTTTTATGCGAAGGTTGGTGCCATGGGGGATGCAGAGGTGGTGTTTTGGAAGATGGCCGAGAGGGATGTGGTTGCCTGGAATTTGATGGTTTCTGGGTATGTGCAAGATGGGCAGGTGGAGTTGGCAATTGATGGGTGTAGGAGAATGAGGTCAGAGGGTTTGAGATTTGATTCTGTCACTCTATCGTCTATACTGTCAGCTTCTGCTGATTCATGTGATCTGAAGCTGGGACGGCAAGCTCATGGCTACTGTGTAAGAAACAGCCTTGAGTCTGATTTGGTTGTTGCCAGTAACCTCGTAAATATGTATGGGAAATGCCGAAGGATTGATGGTGCAAGGTCTATTTTTTACTCTACTTTGGAAAGAGATCAGGTTATGTGGAACACTATGATTGCATCTTATGCGCAGGCCGGGCTAAGTGACGAAGCCTTGACAATGTTTTACCAAATGCAGCTCGAAGGGGTGCTACAAAACGTGGTTTCTTGGAATTCTCTTTTGCTGGGGTTGATGAAAAATGGACAGATGAGTGAAGCTGAGAATGTGTTGATGCAGATGGAAGAGTCTGGCGTGCTGCCTAACATAGTATCCTGGACAACCCTGATATCAGGTTTTGCTCAAAATGGTTGTTTAGATAAGGCGGTTGAAACCTTTCGGCAAATGCAAGATGTGGGATACAAACCTAATGCTATGAGCATCACTAGTATTCTGTCAGCCTGTGCCAATTTAGCTTCCTTGACCTGTGGCAAGGCTGTTCATGGGCATGTAACTAGGCATGCATTTCACAACTCTATCTCTGTTGTAACTTCACTAATAGATATGTATGCAAAATGTGGAGATATCAGTACAGCGGAGAAGATCTTCGAAGGAGTGCTTGAGAAGGAGACCGCACTGTATAACTCGATGATGTCTGGATACGCATCTCATGGCCTCGCTGTCAAAGCTCTCACTCTCTTTCAACAAATGCAGAAGGAAGGAGTAAGACCTGATGATATAACATTCACTGCTGTTTTGTCTGCTTGTGCTTATACCGGAATGGTGTATGAGGGGTTGAATGTATTCAATCAAATATTAACACAATACAATTTAAGACCCAACGAGGAGCACTATGGTTGTGTGGTCAGACTTCTTTCTGGCGATGGTAAGATAAATGACAGTCTTGCACTGGTTGCGGAAATGCCCATGGAACCTGATGCACCTATTCTGGGTTCATTGCTTGCTTCATGTAGACAACATAATAACATCGAACTTGGAGAAGTTCTTTTAGAGAGGCTCTCCTATTTGGAACCTAGGAACCTTGGGAACTATGTTACCCTCTCAAACACTTACGCAGCAGCAGGAAAGTGGAGAGATGTGAAGGAAGTAAGAGAAAAGATGAGGCGTAAGGGGAGAAAGAGCCCTGGTTGCAGTTGGATCCAAGTTGGAAATTATGTACACGCATTTGTTGCTGGTGACAGATCTCACCCACAAACGGACTTGATCTATGATACATTGAGAAGGTTAGAAACGGCTATGAAGTCTCTTGGCTGCTCTTGTGCATGCTGCTAGGTACCTGATCTGATACATTCGGTGTCATGTCATCTTAAGGGAAACACCGCAGATTGTTCATTCACAAATCATAAGGAGAAATGATTAAGCACAAAATATAAACTATTGGTTGCCCACAACTCTTTTAATGTTGTGCAACCAAAATATCATCAGTTAAAAAGATCACGCATCATAGAGAATGAGACCTTGTTGTGTAGTACCATTTTCCTCTCTAAAGTGTTACGCCCTGGAAACTAATCTTTTGAGTAAAGTGCAGTAAAATATAAAGAAGAATAAATGTTTAAAGCGCTTGATATCTTACTGCCACACGTGGTTCTTGCTAGGCTCTCTTATCTTGTAACCTTGATCCTTTGTTTGCTTAAGTGACTCTATGCATGGAATTGTATTGGAAGCAAACAAGTGCTTGTAGAATCTGGGAATATTTAAAAAATATTCCATGGCAACTTTTGTTTTCCAGAGCCTTCATCGTTTAGTTGGTCTTAACTGAAAGATACCACATGGAGAGGTCCGGGTCTCTGAGATAGCAGCAGTGCTGATGGTGCACCATCTAGCCAATTTCTTTCCAAAACATACATGGTTTATACGTACTACTTTGCATTTTTCATTCAGATTCTGCTGTGCTGAAATTTGTCCACTCTACTTGGATAAGATAAATTTGTCAGATGGCAATGATTTCAAGGCTTGCAGAAAAATACAGCTTTTGTAAGTTTTATAAGGTAAAATCGGAGCCACATTTACCAAAATGAATTGACCTCGCATATGGCAAAAACTATTACCGAGAACGGCTTTGTCATTGCTCTGCCAGGCTTGTATTTACATTCCCAAGCCAGGAAGGAGAGGTTTGGCTTTGTCATTGAATCATTTTTATTTCTCTTATATGGTTCTAATACCCTGGCATGCTCTGTTGCTAAGGCTCCATGGTACAGTTTGAGGTGAGACAAGATAGCCATGCTCTGGTGGAAAGAATGGTGACCATTTTATCTGTAGAACATGCTAATCAGCGCTTGCACTCTAGGATATATTGTGTAATTGAAATTTGAATACTGTCAAGGAGGAAGCCCACATAGTACAGGCTAATTTTATCACCTTTACCAAAGATTGATTTGAGTCACCTATGTCCTCAGATATCAAGGGCTTCAATCAGTAGCATCTTGTCAGTTTCATCGCCAGGTACTGCTTGTTCTGCATCTTCTTCATAAAAACAGGGATTATAAAATAACAGCTACCCACTTATATTCCAACCAAAAAGCTTTAAAAAAAATGTTTCCAAGAGCTAAATTTGTTTCATAATTAGCAATTCAACATTTTCTTGCTGGCTGGTTTCTTATATTATGCACTTGTTGATGACATATATGCAGGAAACAAAAAATTGTTAATAACAAATATCTGCACCTCTATGATATTCCTCCCCATTATTGTACGTGTCCTACCCTACCAGACAGTCCATCCCGACACCAATAAGTTCTTCAAAGGAGCCATGCAACCCAGGTGCAAAACCACATGCAATTCAACAAGCTAGGAGCAACATTTGGCTTGGTTGAAAAAATGCCACATATTGGCCAATTTAATCTTAAGAATTGAAATTTGTTCTATGATCATTTATTAGTTAACTAAGACCCAATGAAATGATGATATGTAAACACTTATTTATGTTGGAATTTTCATTATCATTTTAAAATATAGTTGACAGGTATGATATACTTCAATGTGAATAAGTCTTGTGGCAAAGCCTTGAACAGCTTTGGCCTTACTCAGTGAATTTCATTGACCATGTATTTTTTTTAAAAAATGCCAATTACTCCTTATCACATCTTCTTGAAAAGAACTAATAGGATAGTGTCAATTGTTGCCTAGGTCCCAAAAGAGGAACACCTTTTAGTGCATTCCCATTGTTTTTCTTTGGCATTGAGCATCAGCTTCAAGTTTTTCATTGATTGTAGGAGTGTTTGTCCATGACTATTAAAGAGCCAAAAAAATTTTAAAAAATTAAGAATGCAATTCCAAGAAAATGCTAAACCTCTCATGTAAAGCTCATTTCTTTCATAAAAAGTGGTATTCTAACTAAATTTTAAGAGTCTAGTTAGGCTGTTCTTTGCATATCTACTTTCTCTTTGAAAGCATAGAGGTTTTCTAGCTTGACTTTAATTATAGTTTTTAAACCAATAAATTACTTTAAAAAATAATGATAAATATACTTTTCATAACTAATAACAACGAAATTTTTAACAAATAATACTCCCCAATTATGAGATCTTTCAATCGTCCAAATTACAGCAAATCCATAATAAAATATTCTTTTTTACCATTATTATAAATATATTAATAAAAACAACATAAGTATCACTTCTGTCTCTCTTTACTTTTTCCAAAACCGTCTAATTTTATTTGTATTTTTTTACCATTATCACTTATTCTGAGACACGAAGACTCTAAATGAGTTTATCTCAATACTTTTTTAATAAATAACCTTATTTAATGCCCGCGCATTGCTAGGGAGCCTTGGCTAGTACTATGCGTTCTCTTCCTTAGAAGGATTGGGATATATATATATATATATATATATATATATATATATATGAGGATCATTCTCATTTATGTTTGTTCCAAAATAGGACCACCTTTAATTTAATGCAATTTAACGCTTTTCTTGCTTTTGAAATGGACATCACTTTGTTCCTATACAATGTGAGAACCTCCTTTCTTCTCCTTCATTTTGGCTGTCGATTTGGTGTGTGCATGTGTGTGATTATTTTCTTAGATATGAGTCGAAACATTGAAGGGCACCATTTTAAATGCCTATCCAATTTCAATTTTAGATTTAAACATTCATAAGCAGCTATTATCATCTTCATCACCATCATCGATCTCTTTGTAATTGGTATAAATTTGTGTTTTCTTTATTATATTGTGTTATTATTTTTTCATTTTTATCTCTCATTTGTGATTTGAGGTTTTATTATTGTGTATTTTTGTTATTCCATTGGATAAACTACCATTTTCTACCTTTTTAGGGTAATTAGGTTTCTACATAGTTGACTCCTTTTAGCTTAATCAACTAGTTAGTATCTCCTTCATGATAGAAGAATACTAGTATATTGGTTGAAGGTATATACAAATCCACCCAAATTGATTTTGAAATGGGTATATTGTGTAGGGATGCGTGCTGGTCATCGGGACACATGAGACAAAGCATTGTCTATATCTATCCAACTAACCTCGGACAAAAATTCAATCATCTATGGTTGAAATTTTTTACTCAAGTTGGTCATGATCAAAATTCGATCAAGATAGGAATTTATTTTCATTGCATATTTATTATATTTTCTAATTATCTCTTTGGTTATAAATACTATTCTTTCTCACAAAAGATTAATACCTCGTTTATACAATCACTATCACTTTTATTTACATTTATAGTTTCTCTCATATCATTAACATAAGAATTAAAATCGCTTTTCTTAAAAGATTATTTGAAGAAATAAATATTATATTGTAGTGAGAAAGTTCAAAACCTAAGATTTATATATTTTTAGGTTTAATAATTTTCCATGGTAATTTGGTTATAAACTTTAAAACTGTCACTAATAGCTTGTGGGGCCCAAGTGTCCATGAACAATCAATCCAAGATATATGGAAGCAACAAAAGAGTCACTTTGAAAATAAATTGCACATATACATAAACTATGTAAAATTTAAACTTGTAAGGCTCCACTATAGGCCTAAAAATGATAGGTATGAATGGTTTATATTATTATTCATTCATCCACGACCTTTTTTCGTGATAAAATACACCTCCTAAATCATCAATGTTGAGAGCAGCTCTTGATCTCATTGGGCAATGAATACACTTTTTCTTAGCCAATTAATATTTATTGACACAAAACCTAGTTTTTTAAAAAATAGAGCAAATTTTGTTTAATGGGATTGATTTGGTGTGTTAACCGCTCGATCAAACTTGAATTTGCCCAATGTTCTTCTCGATTTCATTTGAATCAAAGTTTGACCCGAATCAAACAAGCACGAGCGTGACCACACTTCTGATCGGTTCGACTCGTTTCAAAGCTTAATAATTTACATTAGACACAATAGTTCACTTATTTTTTACATAGTCATTTGCATAAAGTGTAAAAAATCAGAAATGTAATTGTATAGTTTTACATGATAAAAAATTATGTGGCATATAATTAAATTAAACTTGAATATTTAAATTTTCATAATTAATTTTATCTCAAATTATATAAAAAAATTATTCATGAATAATACTCTTATATTTTTTACATTCAACTCAAACTCAACCCGACACTAAATCTTTCAAAGTCGGCTCAAATTTAAAATAAATAGGTTAAACTATAGTTGAATTGTCAAGTGGTCCAATTGTTAGCAAAGAAAAAACATAATTTCATAATAGTGGGCCCTGCTTGTAGAGCGGGGAATTGGACCCATTGTGGCACGTGGCCTAAAGTCGACAGAGGGCCCACTCTCAAATTGGGGTTCCAGCGACTCCTTCTTTATTATTAAAAAATAAAAATATATAAATAAATAATAGAAAATAAAGAAAATTTTGATTACCCTCAACCATCTCCTAAATCCCTTTTTTTTAAAAAAAACATAACACCTACATTTCTCACGTTTTTCAATATCATATTTTCTCTTTTTTTCTTTGCTAATATAGTAGGCATTTTTTGGGGGGTTTGATAAACTAATATAGTAGGCATTGAATTCCAAATTTAAGGGGTATATTATATCTCTTCAATACTATAATTTCCATAAATACTTTTTTTCTTAGCTCAAACTTTACCTTTTTTCTACTAAATACTTCTTCACTATTTTTCCTTCATTGTAGCAAGTTAAGATGATCCTTAGATTTTTTTAAAAAAATCCAAAATTGTCATGTTAATTCCCACCTTTTTTTCACTAAACTTTACCGTGAAAAAAGCCCATACTATTTTTCGAAAAAAATTATTAATAATTCTTAAATTTTAATATATTTATTTTCACGGTATACGGAGAACCGATTCTATCGTCTTATAACTACCGCAAAATCACTAAGAATATCAATTTCATCGCTAAATAATATCAACAGGTGAAAAAACTAATCAATTAAACTTCTAAAAAAATGAAAAATGAAATCCTTCGCCCGAAGAAGAAACAAAAATTATTTCCCTGCGTTGAGTCCGGATCCGTATAAAAACGATAATGACCCCAAATCTGGCAATCACACAACCTACAAACCCCAAATCAGCAATAAACTTCACAACAGCAAACGGTCACAAACCCAAAACAATCAAGGCGTCCGGGAAGCGGACGGCGAACCGCCGCCGTCGGCGTAGGCGTCGGAGCGGGCGAGGTCCTCGACGCTGCGGACGACGTCGGGGAACTCGGGGCGGAGATCGGGGAGGCGGCGACGCAGGCCATGGCGACCTGCAACAGCTGCATCATCTCCTCGTCCTCAATGTCCGCCTGGTACTTCACCAACTCCGCATCGAACACCTCCGCCGTCCACTCCTCCTCACCACCGACGTCACCCACCCCGGCAGGTCCACCCCTTCCCCTCCCCCGCCGCCGCCGCCGCCGGGGACTTGCCGGTCAGCAGCTCCAGCAGCAGCACGCCGTAGCTGTACACGTCCGACTTGACCGTCGGCCTCCCGGTCTCGGATACCTCCGGCGCCCGGTACCCGGCTTCGGTCCGGGGGTGGCCGGTGGGGAGAAGAGCGGGGCGAGGCCGAAGTCGGAGACGGCGGCGTCGAGGTCGGGCCGGAGGAGGACGTTGGAGGCCTTGATGTTGCCGTGTGGGCGGCGGCGGCGGCGTGGAGGTGGGCGATACCACGCCCGGCGGCCGCCGCGATTCGCATCCGGGTGTCCCAGGCCAGCGGGGTCCGGCCCGACCCGCGACTCCCTGCCCAGAAACGAATTAATTAAATAAATTGAGGAAGTAATTGCTTTATCGGTCTTGTTTCAGTTTTGTTTAATTTAATATATTGCATGTTAGGTAAGAGGCAGAAAATTGGGAGATTGTGTGGACGGCAAAAACAGTGATGGGAAACAATTTTGTTATTTTTGTCAACTTTGAAGTTGTATAGGTGAGCTACTGTTCTTGACAATTTTGATTTGTAGCAACCGAGGAGACATGGTTTACAGAGGTAAAAAGCGGTGGAAAAGTTGGGAAATATCACTGTTTCTATTCTAATAATGTGTCATGGGATACCCACGATGCTATCTAATCAGCAGTCACTGCTGTTGTGCCGTTAAGTAGACGATGGTTGATGACAGTAATGTAGAGAATGGAAGTGGCAATGCTACCCATCAATGACTGTGAACACAATGTAAGATTATGTGGGAGGGGAGGAGAAAGATGTACTTACCATGGAGGAGGGCGGAGAGGCTGCCGGCGGCCATGAAATCGGAGACGAGGAGCTTCTCGTCCTTTGAGAAGTAGAACGCCCGGAGGGGCACCACGTTGGGGTGCTTCACCCTCCCCACCGCCTCCATCTGCTGCTCGAACTCCCGCCGGCCGACGGTCACCTCCTTGAGCCGCTTCACCACCACCGTCGTCCCCTCCTCCAGCACCGCTTTGTACGTCGTCCCCGCGCCCCCTTCCCCAGCACCACCGCCGACGCCCGCAGCAAGTCCTCCAAATCAAAACTACATCTCCCACCCTCCATAAACACGAGCTTATTTCCCCCGCCGCTGCGCCGACGCCCACCACCCCGGAATGCTCTTTCGACGACGACGTCGTCCCCGCCTCCACAGCCCCCTTCCCCGACGACCGCCTCCGCTGCGGCCGGAGACAGCAGATAAGCATTAGTAATAAAATGATGACCGCTGATGTAGTGGCGGCGATGCTGATCGCAATCACCGTCGCTCTGGGAGAGACCTTCGCCTCCTCGTTGGCGTTTGGATCGGATTTGTGTCCGGCGAGGAGGAGGAGGAGAAGAACGGGCGGGGCCGCAAAGACCGGGCAGCGGCGGGCCGCAGAGTCGGAGGTTGCCGGCGAATGCCGATGCCGGGAACCTCGACAGCGACCCCGGGATGCGGCCACGGAGGTCGTTGTCGGAGACGTCGAACGAGATCAGCGACGGAGTGCCGATGCTGGGCAGCTCGCCGGAGAAGTTATTGCCCTGTAAGAAGAGAAGGGTGAGGTCGGGGAGGTTGTTGACGGCGACGGGGATCTCGCCGCCGAGCTGGTTGCCGGAGAGGTCGAGGCGGGCGAGGCGGAGGAGGCCGAGCAGGGCCGCGGTCGGGAAGCCGCCGGAGAAGACGTTGTTCTGCAGGTAGAGGCCGCGGAGGCGGGTGAGGTTGGCGAGGTCGGCTGGGATCTCGCCGGCGAGGCGGTTGGAGCGGAGGCTGAGAGCTCGGAGGGCGGTAAGGCGGCCGACGGTACCCGGCGGGATGCGGCCGGCAAGGCCGATTCCGGGGAGGCGGAGAGAGACCACTCGTGCCCCCGCGGCGTCGCACCGGACACCGACCCAGGTGCAGGCCGAGGCCGAGGCATTCCACCGGAGGCGAGGCTCGTGCGGCACCTGGGCGAGGAAGGACAGAAGCGCCGCCTTGTCCTCCGCCGACTCCGCCGTCGCCGCCGACGCCGCCCAGAATAGTAGGAAGAGGACGAAGAAGGTAAAGATGGCCATTTTCCTAGTAGGGGCAATGGTGGCACTGGAGGTGGAGGTGAGGAGAGTGGAGGGTGGTTTCCCGGCGACGGGCCATTGGAGTGGGATGGAGTGGACTGGTCATGGGGGTAGAAGAAGATGGCAAGATCGTCTTAGCCGGGTCCTTTCCGGATATGTCCATCCAATAAACGGGCTATCGGGTCATATCAATGATATGTTTAACAAATTTAAGATTTAACAACTATTAGATATAGTCTTTTATATATATATATATATATATATAGGAGATATAGTTTATAATGATTTAATTTGTTGTTTTTATTTTGTTTTATTTTCATTGTCCCTAAGTCAACTTTTTTTTATCATATATTTGACTTTTTGATGACCTTTAATATATATATATATATATATATATTCTTATATTAACAAAAGGGAATTAAAAATCTTTTGATGATGAAAAGTATTAGATTTAATTATCAAAATATAACAAAATAAAAAAAACAAATTATTATTGTTATTTTTTTACTTAATTCAAATTTATATCTTTGAAATTAGAGATTTTCTCTTAAATATTAAAATTAACCTATTTCTAATATTGGTCAGCTGGCATATCTTCTTGCCTGGCATATATAAGAATTAATAAGGCGAATTACAATTAAATTGTGTCATTTTATTCTACGCCAACTACTCCCATTTACTTATTATGTAGTGCCATTAATATTATTATTAATTAGCACATAAACTAAAGGTTACAACCATTCATGGTTATTAGCCAAAGGTTGTTAACATTTATTCGGTGACTGTCCCCTGTTCACATTTTTATGAATAAATCTCCAACAATTAAAAGGGGCACTGTTCTGATGCAACGTTTTAAGACGTGATAACTCTAATGATCTATAGTTTAACTTGTCGATTTAAACGATTTTTAATTTGTGATTTCATTTTAACCCGAGGAAAATTTTCTACAATGTTATATTTTAAAACGAAGATATATTTGTTTTCGTATAAATTTTTAAGAATATCATCATCTAAAAATGTTCGAATTATATAAAGGTAAAATTTATTCGATAGTTTTTATTATTTAAAAATGAATATGAAAAACAAGAACATTCCGATCGTGATGAATCCTTGAATTTCAGTAAATATCTAAGGATCAAATGTAATATTTTATTGGACAGTTTGATTGTAATATAAGTTAAATATAACTGCACTTTCTATTCACTATTGATTTTAAGGTTTTTATTTTCATATGAAGCATTTCTCCATTATTGTCAATCTAATTTATTATTAACATGAAATACCTCTAAATATTTTTTCTCAAAAAAATCATATGAAATACCTCTAACGTTTAGTGTTTGTCGGTTGTGTCATGGATTTTATGGTGGTTTTTTATGTTTAATCGTTTTTTTAAAGAAAATAAAATAAATAAATATTTGGGTTAGACACATTCAATTTTGAAATAGTATTTTGCAACTGCAGAACCCATTCAAACGTATATTAAATACTAAATTTTCCTTCCTTGGTTCGACCGAGTATTTTAAATATATATATATGCCAGAAAATGGGACCGAGTATATATATTTCTTTAACCGGTTCAACCGAGTATTTAATAAGATTTGGACATCAAATTACTTTGGACCGGAATAAGACCAAGTTTCAATTTTTAAACGAATAAATAACGTAATATATGTGCATGTATTTGGGTAATTTCATGCTCATTATTTTGGCTTTTTCCAAGCAAAAATATTATTTTTACATATGGGATCTACTAGGTAGTCTCACTTATAAGTCTTGTAGTTCATGCCTAAATTACAAAATTTAGTTGCCAACAAAAGCTCATTGTTTATTTTGAATTTACTTGCCAACAAAATTTATTTTCATATAAAGTAAATTTTATGTTTTACATCCTAGTGGACTTATTAAAATAAGTAAAACTCTAGTAATATCTCACTTTATTTTTCTCTTACAGGTTGGTAATTGTAAGATTCACATCTTTTCGACTTCGGGTTGGTTATTATACATTTAGTCATATTGATATTATAGTTTAAAATTTTGGACTCCAGACTCGGGTTCGGCAATATTCACGAGGGCAGTTTTTAATTACGTAAATAAATAGTAATAAGAAATTAGTATATATTATACTTTTGACAATTAAAATTATTATATATATTATTTACATTTCTTAAAAATACTGATTTAATTGGTATAAAAAAACATATGTATTGATAACTTTTATAACTCAGCATGGGTGTCAATTATAAAATCAGTTAATATAGAGTAATAAATAGAGTTTTACTCGTCAAGCTACAAGAGTTGAGTCGACTCGGATTTTTTGACTAAAAAATATGTTTTAAAATTATGGTTGATACTACAAGAATAATAACTTGAAATAAATTGATCAAGTTAATTAGCCACCCCATTAAAACTCAAGTTGATCAAGTATTTCCTTAATTTAAATCAGTAATTTCTTAATTATAGTTTTTCCTTAATTCACTATGCAAGTTAAATCCTAAAACCTGAAATGTATAAAGTCAATGTATTAGGTCTATTTAGATTTGTGAGAAGATAAAGAAAGTGTACTTTTTCTCATATTTTTACTTGTTTGATTTGTATAAATATACGAGAAAAAAATATTTTCTGTTGAGGTGAAAAACTCTTGTATAGCTGTATTCTTATAAAAAATATAAATAAATAAGAAAAAGTGAGAACAGTGTCATACAATTTTTTTTCTAATCAAACACTCAAAGAGAAAATAAAAAAATTCTTTCTTTTTCTTTTTACATCTAGCTCCTTTAATTTTCTCTAATGTCCAAACAAACCAACCTTTCAAGTATCTTGTAAGGAAAATAGATTATTGTAATGTGCTAAAGTCTTGTCAATTCTTTTATTTAAAAAATAAAAAAATTCTGATGCTCGGCCATGGTTAGTTTCTTTTAAATTCAAATTGAGTGACAAAAGAAGGCATGACATAAACCATGGACATATTATAACATATCTTTTGCTTCCAATCATATTGTCACTTTTGACAACTTTTGACATTAATCAAACACAACCAGATATCCCATGTGGGTCGTGACAAATGTTAGTTGTAAACATTTTTTTTAATGAGAAATGTATGGGTTAATTCATACAGAAGTAACCTTTATATATTACATTAGATACATTGTAGAAATTGTTGGATTTATCTCACATCTGTCGTAGATGATATTAATGACTTATATATAGAGTAATGAGAAAATCTTATTCTTTGAGCTAGTTTTTAAATTAAGAGAAGCCTGTGATACCTATTACGAGTTTTCTTTCATTGCTTAAAGTCTTTTTGGGGATCTAAATGGCCCAACAGCGGTATCAGAGCTTAGTTGAGGGGCCCAAAGGGTCCAAAAACTGGTATTAGAGCGAGCAGAGTTTACCTACGCCGATTGTTATTATTTCTTTCATGGGTTTCACTTGATGAAAGTGTGAGATTATCAGATAATGATTGTTTTGGGGTCGCCCAATATGTGTAGAAGAGTTGTTGGGTTTATCCTACATCGGTTGTGGATAATATTAGTGACTTGTATATAGGCTAATGAGAAAGTCTTATTTCTTGAGCTAGTTTTTAGATTAAGAGAGGCACGTGACACCTATTACGAGTTTCTTTTGGTTATTTAAAATCTCTTTTAGGAGCCTAAATAACCCAACAGTGAGTATCAAAGCTTGATTGGAGGCCCAAAAAGTCCAAGAAAAATATCAAACCAATGATTGTACCCTTTATTTTTTTCAGAATCACAAGCAAGCATGTCTCAAGACAACCGGTGACTGTACCCTTTCTTTTTCAGAATCACAAGCATGCCTCAAGACTTTGTACCCTTTCTTTTTAAGAATCTCAAGCATGTCTCAAGATTGTAGACTTTTTATCCACTGCTTGGTTTCTCATGACTTTGGTTAGAAACTAGGCCTTGTTGCTTGTAACAAGAGCAAGGAGCTCCATGTTTCTCAATGGAGAATATGCGAATTATATCACAAAGGCAAGAAAAGTGAAATCTGACGGAGAGAGAGCTCGTAAGTCTGTTTACTACTCACTTCACTATGTTTAAATTAACTTCTACTGATTTAGATTTTAAGTGAAAAAGGTTGAAGTGGACACCCAAATGCATTGGACCCAAATAGCGATGGGTTCGGATATCCAATATCCGCAAATTTGATTTGAATCCAACCCGTTTGTGTCAAATTCTAAATAGTTTCATATTGGATTTAGGTTCGGGCTTTTCAGTTATATAATGTATCCAAAAATCATCAGATTATATATGGAATTGGGGTGATCTGACCCGTATTTATTCCGAACATGTGATATTTTATAAAATTATATTTTAAAATATTTAAAAATAATACATATTTTTTTATTTTTTAATATATTTTTATATTAAAATTTATATTTTTTACATTATTTTAGTCAATTGGGTTGGATTTGGGTCAGATATAGATTATGCATATTTGGGCCAGATATGAATAAAATACAGATATGATAAATAAAATGGATATAATCTGTTAATTCAAGTTTAAATTTTCAGATTCAAACATGACCATATTCAATTCATATATGACTCAAACTCATCCATAGACCCAAAATCTCTTTTCCAATGGGAAGAGATATTGGTGGCCATTGGCCCATTGCCACAAACCAGGTGGTAGAAAATTTTAAACATGTTCTTCAAAATTTTTAAATGTATCGTTAACTTAAACTCGTTTTTCAAACTTTTTCCAAAAATTTTAAAAACCATATCGAAAAATAATCGGCAATGACGGGGTGTTGAAAATCTGTTCCCACACAAAAAGATTTCAGTTCAAATACATTTTCCTAGGGTTGGGTTGGCCCGATCCAACCTAGACAGCTAGACTCTCTAAAATTGGGTTGAGCCTAATTTGGCTCTTTGATAATCCAATTTGGCTGAGCTTCTAAGAAAGCACTCATTTCTCTCCGGTCTTTTTGGACAGTGAGGAAAGGCAAAGTAATGTGAAAAAAAGAAAGAAAAGGAAAAGAGTTAACTTTTCTTTAGTTTTCTCAGTGTGTTTGGTTAGAAATAAAAAAAAACTTCGTGTAACATCATTGTTATTTTCTCCCACTTGTATTTTTGTGGGGAAATAATTTGCGACGATGAAAAATATATGTCGTTTCTCGTATTTTCTTTGCAAATCAAACAATAAAACACGTGAAAAAAATTATATTTTTCTCATAGTTTCTTTTTCTTTCTCTTAATCCAAACAACCCATAGTAAAAATAAATCTAGCCTACGCCAAGCCTCATGTGGACTCAGCCCGGCCCTATTTAAATTTTGCCGCACTTAAAAGCCCAAGTATGATATTCTTTGTTAGTTTCACGTGAATATTTATCGAGTTATATCAGTGGAGATGATCATATATATTTAATTTAACTTAATTATTTTAAAGAGATGACTTAAATCCGTCAATTCCTACTTAAACTGAGTCGTTACAACCTGATTTTTTATTATATAGTCAACTGGACTATAAGTGGTCTAAGTTATTATTGGTCAATGGTGGGATTTCTAATGACAAAATTTTTATAAAGTGAATGGATTCTGATATCCTCTAAATTAGTTTTGCATATAATGCTTATTATATAAGATCTATTATATTAGTATGATGATCTATAAATCTTTAATTTAGTTTAACTATTTTAAAGAGATGACTTAGATAAATCAATTTGCATAGAAGCCAGACTCCTATATAAGCCTTTTTATAGTCAACAAGTATGTCGGGCTACTAAAATTATTTTTTTATAAAGCAATTCATCTACACGACAAATCTATTTACCAAAATTTATTCCGTTCTCGATCATTATATTAAACAGGCTAAACACATTGTAACATGATCGCATCTTTCAAATTAAGAATTACTATTAGTAGTCCGTCTTCGGTCTCTCCACGACACAAGATCCAAACATCCTGCAAAGGAGTCTCATATTCTCACCTCAATCCTTTCTCACGGCCTAAAACTTAATGTAAAAAACAAAAGCTATTATTATTATTATTATTATTATTATTATTATTATTATTAAGGTAATGTTTTCCTGAGCAAGCAATAGAAAAAGTTTTCTGCCCCAAGCTTTGTTCCGGGCTGTCCGATTACAAAGACGGCCCAGATCTAATCTATTTTTTTCAAAAAGGTTAAAATTTGATTTGGGCTGTCTGATTACAAGGACTGCCCAGATCAAATGTTAAAACAAACCCCAAAGCCGCCGCGTCACGGACGCCATCGTCCAACCGTGTCGCCGCCCCATCACGGCCATCGCCACCCCGCTCCCCCTCGACCCCGCGTCCTGCAACGGGGCGGCAACGTCTGAGACGGGGGAGGGTGGCAGCGGCGAGCTAGGTGGGAGGGGATGAGGGTGGTGGGCGGAGGGGGAGGCGGAGTGGGGGTCGGTGGAGGGGGAGGGGGCGAGGTGGGCGGAGGGGCCGGGGTGAGAGGGGGTGAGAGGTGGGGGTCGGCGAAGGGGGAGGGGGCGAGGTGGGGAGCGGGGCGGAGTGGAGGAGGCGAGGGGAGCGGGGCGGAGTGGAGGGGAAGAACGGGAGGGGAGGCGGGATGGGTGGAGGGGAGGGGGCGGGTGGGTGGACCGCCCGCTCCGCCTCCCCTCCCGTTCGTCCCCTCCACTCCGCCCTGCTTCCCCCTCGCCCTCCTCCCCTCCTCCACCTCCTACCTGCCCCCCCCTTCCTTCGCCTGCCCCCCATCCCCCCTCCACCTCTGCCCGCCCCCCTTCCTTCGCCCGCACCACCATCCCCCTCCGCCAGCCCCTCGCTCCCTCCCACTTCACGGCCGGATGGAGGGCTCGAGGGGAGCGGGGCTCCTCCTCCCGTGGACGCCCCCTTCCCCTGCCGCTGGCTGCCCAACCCCGTCAACGCCGGGTGTTGTTGGCATCGCCGTCATCGTCAGTGCCGGAGGAGGGAGTGGGCGGCGACAATAGTAGCCACCTCGCCGCGGCTTGATAATCTGGGCTGTCCATGTAATCGGACGGCCCAGATCAAAATTTAATTTTTTTTAAAAAAACTAATAGATCTGGACTGTCCTTGTAATCGGATGGTCCAAATTTATTGGTAGCATAAAATATCTTCACTGTCTTGGCACAGGGAAGCACTATTATTATTATTATTATTATTATTTTATTTTATTTTTGAAAAAATTATAGCTTTTTTTAGAAGTTGCAGCGGGAGGGCAACCTCCCAAGTGCAAAAACCTCGGCATCTCTTCGTCTCTGCGCTATCTTTTCCCCCACAAAATTTCCATGCACTCCCTGTTACTTGTACCCTTGGATACACCACAATCCAACGTGCTAACACGTGTTTTTTAGAGTCCAAATCAATGGGGAGCCCCAAAACTATTAAGCAGCTTTTTAAACTATTAATTTAGTATTTAGAAATATATTTTTATAATTTATAATGCATTAAAAAAGGGTTAATTGATTATTTTTAGACTTTCAAATAAAGAAAAAAATCTTCTCAATAAACAAAGTAATCTAAAGTCGTTTCTATACATTTAAGACTCTACCTTAAACAAAAGCAATTGATCATATAATAAAACCCATTATCATGTTGTCATAACTTATAATCAGCGAATGTCTTTATGTGTATAAAAAGATTATATATAAAAGACTTATGTGAAGTTGTTGAACTAATATGGCTTTAATTAATTGATAATAATATCTAAATACACAAAAAGACATCAAGAATATATGACACTGTTTCTTTCTTCTCAAACTAATACAATTTATGATCAGCCTACTTGTAATCAATTAACGCGTCGTAAAACATATAAGAGTGTAAGGACACATAACCATGTTATTATCAAGTCAACCGACTTTTAATCAACAAGTGTATGGTAGAAGAGGATGGCTTATGCCCTTGTTGTGGTGACATTATTTATGGTTAGGGTGAGCATTTGGTCAATTTAGTTTTAAATCGTTCAACTCAAATTAACTGAATTAAACATGGCATCCGAATTTTGTAACAAGCACAAGAAGTAATTGCTCCCAAAACCAACTCGAGCTGGACGATAATATTTCAATTCAATCCATTTGGTGACTGAATCGCTAAATTATTTCACAAGTTATAAACAAATAAATTTGTTTAATTATTTAATAAAAAATTATATCATTATTTTGGTGAGCATAATCATTCAATAAGTAATTCTAAACGATATATATATATATATATATATATATATCATATTACGCAAATAAAAATTCATCATAAAAATAAAATAATTATATGATAATTAACATGGTATATAGATTTTAGAATGTTTTTAAAAGTTGGGTTATTTGGGTTAATTTAATATACTTCAATTCCAAAGTGAAATATCAACATGCATTTCGGTTTGCCTGTATTTGCACGAAAAATTTGAACCAAATTAAATTGAAATCGAACTAAATTGATACATTGATTCAATTTTTAAATTTCACCAAATTATGCTTACCCTTACTTACGAGAAGTAGTATTGCCAATGGTCCAGGCAAACAAGGTACTTAACTCAAAAATATCGAAGTTGGGTTTGACCGCGTCGAATCAGGGTCTATAGGTTCAGGTTTTTTATTAGCAACGATTTTATATTGGGTCGGGTTGGGTCTCAAAGGATCAGACCTTATATAGAGACTAGAATCTATAAGGACCTGTACCAAAAAATATATGATTTTTGTTTTAAATCTTAGTTTTCTCTTCATTTAATTTTGTACTTAGTTAAAATACATTATATTTATGTTATAAATAAGAATGTAATTAATTTAATTTTTTGTGTATTCTTTACAAAGTATATAATATATATATTATCAGTCCTAGCTTGGTTCGAGTCCGGGTTTGCTAAATCATGTCTAGGTCTAAGTCAAAGAAAAACATATTCGGATTCGGGCTTAGTTGTTTAATATCGGGTTGGATTTATGCAAAACCCGGACCAAACCGACAGCCGGCAACACGGACGCAAGGCGTACCCAAAAAAAATTTCCCATGTTCTCTTCATATTTACTTTTTCATCTCAAATCCCTAATTTCTCCTTCCTTCCTCGACAGCTCACAAGTGTGCCCTAACCCTCCCTCACCGTTCCATCCTCCCCAAGCTCCCCCACTGTGCAAGAATTCGGCAAAAAGATTCGATCTTGATGAGATTGTGGGCAGGTTTAGGGTGGGAAGGGGGGCCTGCGGTAGTGTTGTGCTGGTATCTAATGCCCGGTTGGAGCTCCTTGTCATTGCCTTTGTAGGGTGTTTTTCTGGTTTGGTTTGGGAGCCATGTCTCACACCAACTGGGAAGCCGATAAGATGTGAGCTTTACTTGGCTTTGAGCTGTTTCCGAGCTTGTAGTGATTGCCTTGGTTGTTGTCTGGATGTTTTGGACTGCGTCGTTGGCATGGGTGGTGCTTGTTTTTGAGCTCTAATTGCAGTTTTTTTTACTTGTTAGGGTTTTGAAAAAGGTTACTTTTTATGTGTGCATTCATACTTCCTAGCTAGTTGGTAAGCTAGGGTTTGGAAATCTGTGTCTGTTTTAGTCAATTGCAAAAAAAAAAAGAGCTTTTGTACTAGTCTTTTGTGGCTTAAATTTCATTTTCTTTGAGTTTTTAGTGCAGATTGTATGAATTTGTTAGTGTGTTTATTGATGATTACTGGTTTGTGATCAGGCTGGATGTTTATATTTATGATTATTTGGTGAAGAGGAACCTGCAGGCATCGGCCAAGGCGTTTCAAGCTGAGGGGAAAGTGTCCTCTGATCCTGTAGGTGAGTGTTTGATAGGAGCTTATTGTGGAGCTATGAATTCTAGCTTGTTTCAATGCATAGTTTAGTATAGATGCGCCACTAATGTTTACGCGCGATTGTTTATCTGTCGGTTCATTATAACATTCTATATTGACTTGGTCTTCAGCTATTGATGCTCCCGGTGGTTTTCTGTTCGAGTGGTGGTCAGTATTCTGGGATATCTTCATTGCCAGGACAAATGAGAAGCACTCTGATGTTGCTGCTTCTTACTTAGAGGTGTCTCTTTGTTTTCAATATAGTATGCTAACTTCTCTTATTTGTTTACCAAACATGTGAGGTCAGTTTTATCTTCTTGGTGTGTTGTCATTTAGCTAAAACTATTAAATGGCAATGACTTATCAAACAAAACATTGTTTCTGCTTTAAAAGGGAAGTAATTAATGCTTGCAAACTTGGTTCCTCCTCCCCCACCCCCTGCGTTTCCTGTTAGCCCCATTTTTTTAAGGATCAATTTTTTAAAAGTCAATAAATTATGTCTTTTGCATCGAAGGATCCATCTGAGTGCTCAGATAACGTTACTGTGATTGACAACTTGTCAATTTGACGAAAGCAATATGTATGACAGTATTTTGGAAAGATAGCTTCATAGTTCAAGAAATGATATATACTCAACATATTTGTGTAATTTGAAATACAAAGATATTGGAAGTGCTCCATATGCATCTCTTGTATTGGAAAAAGGAGGCTAATGGTTGCAAAGAGTAAGTTTAGCAAAAATCATCAAAATAAAGAAACGTTTTCTGCCAAGTCATTTGTTTCCTTTCTGCATATGTTAAGTGACATCATTTGGGATTATGAGATCCTTCTTAATTCGTGTGACCACTGTTTATTTTGCTTAAAATTTTCTCTTTAATTCCTGGGAAGCTGTAGTAGGAGTGTGATTGTTTTTATAGCCTGATTGTCCTTTTACGTTGCAATAATTTGATATTTTTTACTTTCTCTTGTAGGATATTGAAATTATGCTATCAGATTGAATTTACATGTGATCAAAGTTTTAGCTTCTTGATCCTCTGTTGTATGCAATTATGTTATATCGTTTGAGCTGGCTGGTAGAGTGGAAACTTGATTCTATGTGCTATTCTCAGTTGATTTTGGTTATGTATGTAGTTCTGAACTGTGCAGATCTTCCTATTGATTGCTGGGTTAATAAACAAGTAATAGCATGGTTCATGAAGTATGGACTATTATTCTGAGTTTTCAGTTATGTGTTTTTGCTTCGAGAAAGGGATTATGATACAAGTTTATTTAAGTGCTTTTGTTTGTTGGCAGACTCAACTAATCAAAGCACGTGAACAGCAACGGCAGCAACAACAACCGCAACACTCCCAGAATCAGCAACAACAACAGCAGCAGCAACAACAACAACAAATGCAAATGCAAATGCAACAGCTCCTGCTTCAAAGGCAGGCACAGCAACAACAAAAACAACAACAACAACAACAACAACAACAGCAACAGCAGCAGCAGCAGCAGCAACAGCAGCAGCAGCAACAGCAACAGCAGCAACAACAGCAACAACAGCAACAACGAACAACAGCAACTGCAACAGCAGCAACAACGAAGAGATGGTGGACACCTGTTAAATGGTACTGCTAATGGACTTGTTGGCAGTGATTCTATCTTACGACAGACACAAGGGGCCAATGCCTTGGCCACAAAGATGTATGAAGAGAGATTGAAACCGCCAGTGCGAGATCCACTGGATGATGCTTCTATGAAGGTATGTAGTCGCAATGATGAAAATTTAAAAGTTCATTTTAACAACATTTATCTCTGAGCTACTCTTTAAATGTGTTTACAGCAAAGATTTGGTGATAGCATGGGTCAGCTACTGGATCCAAACCATGCCCCAATGCTGAAGTCAGCTGCAGGACCTGGTCAACCTTCAGGGTACATGCGTCATCATGATCTACTAGTTATAGTTTGAATGTTACATCCCTTCTATACGGTAAAAATTTTTTAGTTGCTTTTAGACAAGTGCTGCATGGTACTGCTAGCGGAATGTCAGGTGCACTTCATCAAGTTCAAGCTTGTAACCAGCAGCTTCCAGGTTCACAGGTACACATTCATAGTGATGGCTTTTTAGCTGCTTCAAATTGTGAAATGGAGCTGACGGACAAATTGAAAGCAGGACATAAAAAGTGAGATAAATACTGTTTTAAATGCAAGAGGCGCTGGACCAGAAGGAACATTGATTGGAGTCCCAGGTAAGGAGCCAATGTAATTCAGTTTATTTTGGCTTTCAGTCCTTCACAGTTCTATTTTCCATGTTGGGTGTCTTTAGTTCTTCCCCTTCCATTATATGGAAAGGCTTGGTTTCTGATAACCTGCTGGCAAATTATTTGGGCTTTTAAGGGTTGATTGTTTGACACTAATTTTCCTTTTTCTTTTAGGATCTAACCAAGGTGGCAACAATGTAACTTTAAAGGGATGGCCTCTGACGGTGTGTATTTATGGAATAACAAGTTTTGCTATGGAACATTTCTTTATTGAAATCATTTTTTTCTCGGAAAGTTGCTTTGTGCCTGCTTAATGAGAACATTTTATCGTCGTGATTCCTTCTTGTTCTTTCTGTTGTTGTTTTTGGTTGCTACCTATGCTGTTACTTAATTGAAGTTTTAACGTTGATGTTGATGTTTATCATAGGTGCATGTGTTATAGAAAGGGTATTAACAAATAATGACTTCTGAAATTATTGCGGTACAAAGTTTGGGTTCCTTTATAACTACTAGTTTATTGGCTCCTGGAGTCAGAGCTCAGATGTCTTATGAGTAATCAATTAATTATGTTATGGCTTTTTATCGTGCCAGCTATTCATGTTTAAATGGAACTAATTACCTGACGTTATCTAATGGCATTTCTTTTTTCAGTTTGGTAAATGTTTCATATAATTGTATGTGAGTGATCTTCTTTCATATTATTTTATCATAACAATGTCGCTGTTTCTACAGGGCTTTGATCAGCTTCGATCTGGAATTTTGCAGCAGCAAAAGCCATTTATGCAATCTTCTCAGCCATTTCATCAACTTCAAATGTTGACCCCTCAACAACAACAGCTTCTTCTACAGGCGCAACAAAACTTGCCATCTCCATCAGGGGGTGACGCTGAGAGCAGACGGTTACGAATGTTACTAAGCAACAAGAATATGGTCCTTGGAAAGGATGGGCAGGCCAATTCCATAGCAGATATGGTGCAAAATGTTGGTTCCCCATTGCAAGCTTGTTCTGTTCTTCCGCGGAGTGATACAGATATGCTAATTAAGGTATGCTTCTTCAACACTTTTAATCTTTGAAAAGTATTTTGGTGTGATTTTTAGGATCAATGTTGATTATGTTGGAAGATGTGTTGTGATGTAGACCCTAAGTGTGTATCCTCGTCTTAGATTCTTGTGATTGGTTGTGCTTTTGCTTTATTTTGTAAGTTTGAAATTTTATTTTCCTTTTATTTGTGTTTGCAGTAAATGGCGGTGCATAAGTTGATTGTGCATTTATTCTTTGAGAGTGTTCTTACAGCGTTTGTGCCAAGTTGTTTTACATTGGGAATTTCTTCTTATGTAGTAGAAAATAGCTCAGATGCAGCAGCAGCAATCTAGCAATGGTCCCCAGCAGCAGCCTCAGGCATATCCACTCTCAAGTCAACAGTCACAAAATTCCAGTCACCATCACCTTCAGCAAGATAAAATGGGCCCCAGCAGTGCTTCTATAAATGGCAGCATGTCCAATATGTTTCGAGGGGCTGACCAGGTTTGGCAATTTACTAGGTGAACTGTAAATGTGCATGGGTAGCAAAGAGTGATAAACAGATGTTACATCTCATTTTTTCCTCTCTGGTGGGTTGCATCCTGAACAACATCTTGTGTGAAAATTTGTTACCTTTAGCTTGTGTGATTTTCCATATTCTTCAAACACGGACCATGGTCAATCCTAGCTTAATTGGGCTCAGGTGTAGGTCTGTAGGTAATGACAGCCAATCGCATATAATTGAGCAGGGATGGAAGTAAGCTTGAGTTCAGTAGTGTTTTGTTTAGCTTGAAAACAATTGAGATCATTTTGTTGGAGCCGAGATTGAGCTTGAGCTTGAGCTTGCGCTTGTATCTCCGTAAATGCTTTTCTTTTGTTTTTGCTAGTTTCATTAATTATATGCATGCATTTGTTATATTTATTATAACACAATATGCCATATACTTATACCCAGGAAAAACTTCTGTTGATGAGGGCTTTCTTGAGCTTAGGTTTGTTTTTGTGTCAATCTAGTGATCCTGATACTGGGTATTTAGCTCGGTTTCTCCTTTTGGTTTGTCTTTGAACTGCACGTTTTCTTTCACAATTGAGGTCCACTCAGGTCTATACAAGTGGGTCTTTGTCTCATGGCGCTGTAGGATATTTATCCCATATCATTTATTAGTTTTACGAGACAGTCTCAATGAAATGATTGGTGATTACAGTTTTAAGTATAAATATATGTAGATATCAATGTAAAATAAGATTGCAATGTCTTTGGTGATTCCCAGACTATTGTTATCTTGTCTACTGTGCCTTTTTAACACAGCCAGTATGTTTCTAATACATGGTATTCATTTTAGACTTCAAAGAATCAAAGTGGACGAAAGAGAAAACAACCTGTGTCATCTTCAGGCCCTGCTAACAGTTCAGGGACAGCAAATACAGCTGGACCATCGCCTAGTTCAGGCCCATCCTCACCGTCTACGCACACACCAGGAGATATTTCTATGCAATCTTTGCCACATAGTGCTAGTTCGTGTAAGCCATTGATAATGTTTGGTGCTGATGGTGCTGGAACTCTTGCATCACCATCAAACCAGTTGGTAGGTGATTCTTTCATCATAGGTTCAAGCTTAACAAGTCATACTTTAAAGAGAACAACTATTCAAGCTTCATGAGTCATACTTTAGGAGAACAATTATTTGGATTCCATATAATCGTAATGTGCTAAAATAAAATTGCAGGCTGAAATGGAACGAATTGTTGATGATGGATCTTTAGATGATCATGTTGATTCATTCTTGACTCCTGATGACATGGATAGACGAGACATTGTTGGCCGTGATGTGACAAAAGGTCTTGCTATGTGTTCTATGTCAAGCTGTCTAAATGACTGGCTCTATTTCTTTCTTATGAACTTCATTGATTTCTCTATTTGAAACCAGGTTTTTCATTTATTGAAATTCGTTCCACCCGAGCAAGTAGCAATAAAGTTGTATGTTGCCATTTCTCTTCTGATGGAAAACTGCTTGCAACTGGTGGCCATGACAAAAAGGTTACTACTTAACCAGATGCAATCATCTATATAGGAATTACTTGTTAATATATTTCTTCAAATTGACTATTTATCTGAGAGGAATGTGGAGACCTTTGTTGCATCCAAAGGATGTCATGCAATATTTGATTGCATCCTTTCCCATGTCCATTTTGCAAATGGATTTAACGCTTTGTGGATCTGTGGATTTATGGATTTTCAAGCTTAAACATGGCTATTTTGCTAGTTGGTTTGTTTTCTTCTGCAGTCAGCTCTTTGCCTCCGTTGTCTATGACCAAATATTTTTTTCATATTATTATGTAATTTAGCCCTTTTACTTTAAAGAAAATGTGAAAATTGGAGAACAATTTGTGGAAGTTTTAAATACTCAGAAGTTCCTCATTCATGTTTTTGGTTGGCCAGGACTATGTATCATCCATTGTTTGTTACTATAACTGGCTTTATACACACTTGCATTTGTTGTTGAAATTCCTTAAACTGCAGGCAGTGTTATGGTATACAGATGCATTAAAGCCAAAAACAACATTGGAAGAACATAATCTGTTGATTACTGATGTCCGCTTCAGTCCTAGTCTGCCTCGCCTTGCTACATCTTCTTTTGACAAAACCGTCAGGGTATGGGATGCTGACAATGTGAGTGGCTAAACCTTTCTACATCCCCCTTATCATTTTGTTTATAGTTTTATATATAATCTTTACATGTATTACATAATTCTGCAGCCTAATTATTCTCTTAGAACTTTCACGGGGCATTCAGCATCTGTTATGTCTTTGGATTTTCACCCAATTAAAGAGGATCTCATTTGCTCTTGTGATGGAGATGGCGAAATTCGTTACTGGAGTGTCAATAATGGCAGCTGCACTGGAGTCTTTACAGTATGTTTTTTAAGTTTTCTGACCAGTAAATTTTATGAGGGATCTTTTGTAAACCATATTTTACTTGATTTTTTTCACCGTTTCAGAAAT
This sequence comes from Piper betle, assembly GCA_033002965.1. Lineage (NCBI taxonomy): Eukaryota > Viridiplantae > Streptophyta > Magnoliopsida > Piperales > Piperaceae > Piper > Piper betle. The sequence goes on along the minus strand of JAURVB010005953.1, from coordinate 146,839 downwards.
TCATGACTTATGATTCTTACAAGCAGAAGAAACAGATGTATAAATAACTTATGACATCTATAAGTTGTCTGCTTCTTGAAGATTTATAAGTTGGCTTCCTGATTATTTTTACAGGGCGGGATTACACAGATGAGATTTCAACCTCGCCTAGGGAAGTATCTGGCTGCTGCATCTGAAAATGTTGTATCTGTTCTTGATGTGGAGACACAAGCATGTAGACATTCACTTCAGGTTCACTATATTCCATTTGTAAAGTAAATTATATTTGTGCATTCATTTTATTGTGTCTTCCTTTCCCTTCTTCCCCTTCTTTGTATAGATTTTATGATGAATCTTCCTTGTCATGTTTGATGATCATCCTGCTGCTATGGTCATGTTTGTTATGGGTTGAAATTGCAGGGACACACAAAACCTGTGGACTCAATATGTTGGAACCCTGCTGGTGACTACTTGGCATCTGTGAGTGAAGACTCGGTGCGTGTATGGACTCTTGGATCAGGAAGTGAAGGAGAGTTGGTACATGAACTGAGCTGCAACGGTAACAAATTCCATTCTTGTGTTTTTCATCCCACGTACCAATCCCTTTTGGTCATTGGCTGCTACCAGGCAAGTATTTTCTGCACAATGATTTGCTTTGTATTTAACTTTTCAACATCGAAGCGCTGGTGGCTTACAGTTCTTGTTGGTACTACAGTCTCTGGAGCTGTGGAACATGGTAGAGAACAAAACGATGACCCTGACGGCTCATGAAGGCCTTATCTCGGCCTTAGCCGTATCCAGTGTAACAGGTGTGGTTGCCTCTGCTAGTCACGATAAGGTAGTCAAATTGTGGAAATAACTTCTGATCCGTGTATCTATCATCATCATCGTCCATTGTCCGTTATTGCGGGGTTCTAACGTCCGGTATTGGTGGGTATTTAAATTATTTGGGTTGGGGGTGGGGGGTCTCTGGAAAAGGAAATTGTTCTTGTGCCCTAAGTCTCACCAAAGGCCCTTGCTTATGCAAGGGCACACTAACCATGATATACTGTTCTGGTGTTGTAACTCTTATTCATATAATAGTGGAAGTCAAGGTGATATATAGCCTTAGGAATCCTTTGTGTTTTGGGGTATATATATGTAATAGCTTGGTTCCCCTTTTTTGCTTGGTAAGGGAAACTGGTTGCTGTATGGTTGTAACTTGTACGGATTACTGGATTTGCACATCTTCTTGCTTGTTCTTCATAATCATTTCATGGCTTACATTCTCATGGATTGACATTAGGACTATATACTGCTGTAAAATGTGGCCTGCCATCTATGTTCTTTTTTATTTTTCCTTCTTCAAAGCATCTTTCAAATTGTCTGAATACTGATTCATCTTAGCAATGCTTGCTTTTTCATTGTGGACGACGTTTGTTCTTTCAAATTGTTCAAGTCTGATGTTCTGATTATCAAGCTAATAAAAGCTGATGTTGCTGTTGTCCTTGACTTGGTTGCTGTGTAAAATGTATGAAGTTGTTTTTGTTACAATTTACAAAGAGTTTGGTTGTGATATAAATATGAGATGCAAAATTTTTTATCAAGAAAATTCTCTTTTCTTGTGTTTTTTATAAGAATAAAAAAATTTGTGGTGAAATTTTGTTGGACATTACTTGGTGGAAGCCTTACTCATCTTACCCTAAAATATTCTGAAAATAGGTTATTTTTTTAGTAAAAGATCAATGCTTCTGTTATGAATTATTATTTTGTTATGCATTATTATTTATAGATATTACAAATTGACAATCCATTTCTTTCATGCTAAGGGTAAGGGTCTATTTGGTTAATATAAATTAAATGAAAATTTTAAATGGTCATTTTTATGTAAATATGAAAAATAGTGAACTTGCAATATTCAAATTGACTCTCTCATACACAAATCAAAAAAGAAAGTGACTTGCAGGGCTGAACCTCAACCTCAAGCTTTTAACCTTTTGCTCGTGCACGCGCGGACGCATAATTTTATTAAAAAAATTTTAAAATTACTTCAGAAATATGATCAAGTATTTAGGATACATAAACTAAGTCTACTTAAATAACTGAAATATTTTCTAGAAAAATATTGGATATTCAGGGGTGCAAATTTAGATCAAAGCCGAATTTCTTATGCTAAAATTTGTAACCTATATTTATTTTACAAACAATTATTCTCAGATGATTTCAAGTTGATTAATTAACTACTGTTATTGCGAAGTTGGGAGTACTCGTAAATTAATCGTGACGATGATATGGTTCTGATTAAGGATAAAGAATTTGAGGAAAAAATTGAAGAATAGAAATTGTTGTAGGATAGGGAGAAGATAAAAAGGAAGAGGTCAGAAGAGAGAGATATGGGGTGGGGGCAGACGAGAAATGGTCGAAGAACTTTACTTTTTTCATTTATAACAACACCATCCTTTAAATTAAACAAGTTCCCCGATTTTACATTTTTTCTTTTTTATTTTTAGGTTTTCTCATTTTTTCTAATTATCTAAAATCTAACTACTAATTCCTTACCTTACTAATACCAATTACAACTGTATTAGACGAATTAATCTTAAGTATTGAATCTTAGAAAGTTTAATTATGTCATTGAAGTGTTAAAATGGACAAAACTTTTTATTTTTAATTGGCAATAATATGTTATTATTATTGAAATAAAAATGTTGAATTTTGGAAAATTATTATTATTTTTGTTTGTATTAACTTTTGTTCATCACGGGAGAAGGGTGGTCATCCCAACAACAAAACTATTCAAGAAGGTGCAGGGATTAACCAAGCAAAGAAAAGTATATGTTTATTTACTTAAATTTTACTTAATATATTATCAAAAAAGAAGGCTGAACGAAAGATTTAATTTCTTTTAAATTTATTAAAAGTCAGTGTTTTTGTTATGATAAGTAACACTACAGGCAATATTTGATGCAATGCATGAACTACAAACTGTTGGCTAAGCCAGAGGATTTCATATATGATAATTAATCAAATTTAGTTAGAATACAAAATGATTAAACTCTGTAGCATGTTTTGCTATTGAATGGAATATGGAGAGGCAAGAGTAACACATATTTGAGAGTACAGCATGAGTATGGTTTTCTCTGTTCATGCACAGCGGCAGCACAAGATTTCCAGGCAGCATTCGCAGGTTTCAAAACAGCAAAAGCAGCAACAAAGAGCGAATATGCTGCAAAACCCAACTATATTTTTAGCACACAAAGGTCTTGCAATTGAGGAACATAGAAGAGCAATCACAGAAAAGTAAACAAGGAGACAAAATTATAAAAATAAAATAAGGAAAATGTAACAGACCATGCATAGATGAAACCCTTATCTTCATGGCGTCTTCTAACATGACTCGAGTATGTATCATCATGGTAGGGAAGAGGGGCGTACATGGTATCAAAAAATGAAGATAGATGTTTCTGATTGTTGAGGAATGGTAGCAGAGAGATAACGTGCTTCATGTATAAGGAGGTGGGTAGCTACTTGTGGCTCTTGTCATACTTGAGCTACCAAGAAGATCACACTCAGAGAAGGGAGGGAACTGATTGGTCATGAGCTACCAAGAAGATCACACTCAGATAAGTTTCTGATTGTTTCCTGCTTGTTGGCCATTTGTGTGGGCTCAAATTTGTTGCTTGTATTTTTTTTATTATTTGTTTGTCTTTGAATTCCCTGTCTGATTTTCATAACAAATTCTGCATGATATGAAGGTTCTCAACCTGCTTCTGTACACCAGTAATTAATACATTTTTTTAGGAATCAGGAAGTGTTTATATTTGTAAGAACATATATAGTTCATCGAGGTTCCATTTATTAAGAGATCGAGCTTTTGGGATAAATAATTAGACTATCTAAAATTTACATAAATAAAAATTAATATTTCTAAATTAATTCCACATCTTGTGCTTATTATGGTAAAATCTGATAATATTAGTTTCTAAATAGATATTTTGATTTTTTTTCAATTAGTCTTACATTTGATACCTAATAGATTAAGAATTTAATGTTTGATAATATTAGTGGCAATGTTTTACTAGTGATCGGATCGTTGTGGTGTAATTAGACAGGTCATTACGTGCACTTTAACGTCAATTTTGTTGCCGTTCATGAGGATATATATATATATATATATATATATATATATATATATAATATATTCATAATTAAAAGCAATTACAATTTATGGTTTTGAGAGATTTAATTTAACCAGGTCTATAAAACTCTTTTGTTTCATCTTTGTTTGGCTCTATGAACAAAGTTTTCATCGAGTTTCAAGCATCAGACAACGTTGGCAGCTGATGTGTAAATTATAACGTAAGTGTACGTGCCGAATCAAGTAATAAAAATGATAAGAAAGTATCGTCCTATGAAAAATTATTAGTAGAAATTCTCAATTATTAAAACTAATTTAATTAATTATACTTAAATGAAAACAAATTCAAAGAGTGATTTAATTATAATTAAAGCTAAACTAATCTAAAATATAATATTTAAATTAAATATTAACTTTTAGACGACAAACTTAAGATTTTCAATATCACCTAGTACTCTATATAATTAAAGTTATAATTTTTACTTATCAATTGCACATTTGGATTATTAACTATGAGAATTAATTATTTATGACATCTTTTAAATTCACCTTAAATTTTTTAACTAATAACAAGCATAAAGATGCTCTTTTTGCCAAAAAGTTATGGGGCTTCAAGATGGTAAAGTTTAGTTTTTTTATATATATGATAGTTGCATGACACGTCCACTTCGACGAGGCAGTGAACCCCCACCTGCTTATCGAACCCATAGATCTTATATAAAATAAAATAATTATTAGAGGCAACATAATTGAAAAGAAGAAACTAATAAAGAAAGTTTTCAAGACCACAACAAGGGGAAGATTGTGGTGCAGAGTTATAAGGTTAAAGGAATAATACATTTAAACATAGAAGCAAATGAGTGGTAAACATTGCTCTTGCTTCCACACTGTTCTTGAAAATTTTTCTTTGACTATCGATTACTAGAACTAATAGTATTTACTCACGATGAAAACCGAGAATAATGCAATAAGAAAAGAGAATATAATAAAATTTGTGTGCTATGAGTAGGATGTTTAACTTCATCCTTATTTCATAGATTTGAAGGCAAAGGGGAATTGTAGGTTACACAATTAGGATAACTCTTTGCTCTTATTCCCTTGTTAACACCTTGGGAGGCTACATTGATCACTATAATTTTTTGAGAAAAATTAGTTTTAGTAATGGTAGATACAATTTTGTCAGCTTCATTTAATATGAACCTTTAAATTACATGAGTGGTTAGATGATGAGGGTAATTTTGTTTGAACGATAAAAAAATGCAGTTATGTGATTTTAATGAATGGTTAGATTTTTATGTCACTGATATTATTATATCCATCTGCTGTAAATACTAAGCCTTTTCTAATTTTTTTACAAATGTTACAAAAATTCAATTTTAAAAAACCAAATTTTAATGAAATTAAATGGTCATAACTAAGCAATAATTATTAATGAGCATGCACTTGAATGCTCATGCAGACCATTGATGGCCCAACATATGGAAATCAAACAAAACACAAATGGTACATTGATATATATACACTAAATGATAGTAGTGGTCCACCAATGACCTAGAAATGCAACCACAAGAGCAGTAAAAGAATGAGCAAGTCATCAAATTTTATTTAATTTTCTTTTGAATAATATTTATCTTTTTGTTCTTGTGAATCATTTATTATATATAACATGTGTAATAGCAATTCCTTATTTGAAAAGAATGGGCACAAGCAACCCTTTTTTTGTAAGAAGGGAAAATTTCTCATGAAAATGAGTAGGTTTCCACAATGTAATATATTTAAATAGAGAAAGGATAAACACAAATGTACAAGATTACATGTCATAGGCAACCTTTAACTATTATAAAGTGTTAAAATGTATACAATCCCTCAATCATGTAATATTGGAAGGACCCAGTAATGGGTTCCTTCTAATTAATTAAGTCTTCAATTTTGCGGTGATCAAGGAAGCACAAAGAGTAGGAGGTAAAAAATAGACGATTTAACCAAATAATTATGTACATATTTAGGGATGAGTTTGGGTTGAATATGGCCATAAGTGTATCTGATCCAAATTTGAAATTCGAACCCAAATTTAAAGATTATATTCATTTTATTTACCATATTCGTATATAATCTGACTCGGCTAAATCTGTATTTGATTGAATAAAATAATATAAATTTTAATATAAAATAGAGAAAAATAAAAAGGTATAATTTTAAATATTTTAAAATTTAATTTTATAAAATATCACCTATTTAAATCAGATCATCCAATCCGAATATTTTTAGATATATTATATGTCTAAAAGTCCAAACCCAAATTCAATCTAAAACTATTTTAGATCGGATATAAACGGATCATATGCCGATCAGGTATACAACAGATGTCGGATATTCAAATTACTTTTATAACTCGCAGAACATTTTTTTCCCATTGCAAGCAATGACAACTTAATTTGGTGCCTCATATACAGTGAAAATATTTGAGCCTGGGTGACCCTTCATTGGTATTTTCATAGATAGAAAGCCTCTCAATTAGAATTAGACTTAGAATGCCTGAATTGGTCTTGAAGATAAAAACAAGCCAATTTGCCATGTGTGATGCAATGGCTTGAACAAGAAGGACTATGGAAGGCAGAGAACCAGATGCCTAGTTAAGAGATAAGTATGCAATGGTAAGCACTTGTGAAGAGTTCTCAAAAATATAAATGGTCAAACTCCATAGTGCAGTGGCTTCATTCCTATATTTTCTAGAAATTGTGAGTGCAATTCAAAGCTTCAAATCATTCATTTTTGTCTTGCTTTTACTAAATTAAAACAAATGATTCCTCATTATTTTAGAGCTATTATTTTTCTTTTCATTGCCTCATTTGTGCCTCCACTGCCCATGCCCAAATCGACTATTATCGCTTCTTTTTAGTTGTAAACTTTTTAGTCACCATTTAATTATTATTTTGCCATGGAAGATAATTTTCTTTTCGGGTTATCTTATTGGTTAAGGGCATTTTCTCATTTATTAAAGGCCTAATTCTTGACTTGGCAGGCTCTTAATCCCCATCACTCCTTTCGAATTAGGGTGAATTACGAGGCACATATTTAGTCGAAAAAATTATTTTATTATTGAATATTAATGTTTAATATTTGTGTATATGCAGTGGCGTGGCGGACATTGCAACAAGGGTGATAAGATGTATGCTGTAAACCCATCAACGGGTACCCTGGATTTGTCTTCTATGCTAATCGCCTCATTGTATAAAACCACAATGGTTCAAGCAGATAATTTGCACTGACTCCCCCTTCATAGAAGCCAATGTAAGGCCTTGTTTATTATCATTCTCATTAACAACATTTACATATTATTATCTTAAATAAAAAATCGGCTGCATGGACTTTGCGTCGTCGATTTATTATTTTTTATTCATATTTTCGAACTAAATCTCATGGAAAAAGCAAGTTTTTTTGCATAATTTTAGGTTTAGGTATATTGTTCTTAATATCTTTAACCCGAAAATTTCTATTGCATAAGCCTACCAAGAAAGAAAATCCAGCAATGGATGACCTTAATTAAGCCTTTTAAATTGAGTTTATTTTAGATAATTTTGATCTAATATCTTTACATTTGAAATCTAGCACAAGCCTAGAATTTATATAGCTTTTTAGATTAACAATTTTATATCTAAAATCTTGCACAATCGTGATTATGCAAAATTTAGACAGTTTAACCACTCTCTTTAACGCTGGACGGAACTTCGAACAAAGGCTGATCTCCTTGATTTATTAGATTTTTAAGGTAATTAATTTATTCTTAAAACTAATTTATTAATTAGAGTCTCTACTCTTAAACCAGTATAAAGGTTGCAAACAACTAATTATTATGCAATTTAGAAAGTGGGTTTTTTAAAAGAAAATGATTTTTGGTCACACCTCTTGCTGATGGAACCGGAATCACTTTCGGCAGCACCGAGATTTTAGTGGCCATAGTCACCTTTCCAAGGAAGCATGAAAAGACGAACTTATTCTAATTATCGAAAGTATCTTTTGTTTATCTGCCAAATTATTTTGTCTACTAATTCAATTAGGTGGTAGTTATAAAAGAGGTTACATGAGGACTTTCATTAATGGTTTAATAAATGGATGATGAAATTCGTGCATATATTCAACCAATTGATTACGAGAACCTGCAAGCTAAGTAGGGGTATAAGTAAGCCAAACCGGCTCGCAAGTATTTTATGTTCGGCTCGATACGGCTTGAACTTGTAGTCGTTAATTTTGTGCTCAAAAAAATACTCGGCTTGAAAAGGATAACTCATTGAACAATGAAAGGAGCTTAAACTAAGGAGTGTTTGGCTCGGATTTAACTCGAAACTCGAGATCGATGTGTTTAAACTCGAAAAATATTCGATTCGACTCGGCTCGTCATTACTATTGAGGTCACATTGAACTTATATAGTGTTGGAAAAAATTTTGATCCTATATAAGTCGAGCACGAGCCAAACACAAATATTTGTTCGGCTCGAAAATATAACAAGCCGAATAGGAGCCTAGCCCAAATACTATGAATTTTGGACGAGTTGCTTGACCCATAATAAATCAAAGGCTTGTCGAGCACTCAAATAAGCTCAAACATGCTTATCAAAATTATGTTGAATTCAAAATCATTCTTCCTTGGCTCAGCTCAGCTCAGCTCAGTTCGTTTACACCCCTAAAGCTAAGGGAGGTGGAGAGGGCATTAATTAAGGTCTCGGCATTACTACGGCAGCCATCGAATGTGGGTCGGTGAATGGCTGGAACATCAAAGACGTCCACCTCTGCACCGACCGGACCTCCGCCAAGATCCCTTCACCGCCGAGATGCTCAAAGTTCAGCACTTCTCTGGGCCAAGCTTTGTTGGGCAGCTTGCTTCCTACTTTTAATGTGCAATGAGTTTTGATTAATATTTTAACTATATATGTTAGTGTTATCTACACCGTTTATTTGAAAGAAGGTATTTTCTCTATATTAATTTTTATCACAATTACTTTAATAATTAAAATGAATGGGTTAAAAATATTAGACTGTTTTAAAAATTTATGAGTAATGTAAATTTTATTTTTACATTTATATATGAAAATTCTAAGTAATGGGATCTACTGAATTGCTCTTTTTAGAAGTTCTATCTCGTATAAGTTATATAAGTTATAATTCATATATATAAAGCTTATAAGGCCATGTACTAAATTATTTTTTTAACTGCAAATTAAAACTTTTACTTTGTTATATTAAGTAGGCAGATAGATCGAACCATGAGTAGGTCCTCTCTAGGGATGAGTTTGGGTTAGATATACGACTATATCCGTATCCAATCTGAATCCGAAAATCCAAACCGAATAATTTGATCTGAATTCGTCAAACTCGTATCCAATCTTTATTTGACCTAATCAAATAAAATAATATCAATAATGTAAGTTTTAATGTAGAAGTCGAGAAAATTACAAAAAGTATTATTTTAAATATTTTAAAATATAATTTTATAAAATATCAATTATTTAAATTAGATACAGATTGAATTACCCAAAACTCATATCTGATCAGAATCTTTTCAAATATATTACATATTAGAAAAATTCGAACCCAAATCTCATTCGAAACTATTTTATAAATGGGAGATATAGATCTTTATTCTCATTAAAAATATTCTCCATTCCAAAGTAATCGTATTCAAATTAAATTTGGTGACAATGACCTAAAGGGTCCCCGCACCGAGTGTGCACTTCCGAGGGGTGGGGCCCGTATCTTGGCTTGTGTGATGCATTCCAAACATCACGTGCAGCCAACGGCGTTGTCTGGAGACGTGTCCACAAGAAATAAAAAATAAATAAATATAAAAGATCTAGAATTAAGAAAATACAAATTTGGGTGTGAAATAAAAACGTGAACGCATTGAATAAGAGACGAGCCATTTTCTTATTTAATACATGGAATTGAATGCATGTGTATGGCTGCGAGTGAGTCTAGCTCGTATCTTGTACTTGAATTGAAATGCAGAATAGTGTTAATAATTTATTTGTAATTTGGCTTGTGGTTGAATAAGTTTTGTACATGTATGTTCGAGCTCGAGTTCGATTATTTTTATATTTTTGAGCTCGACTTAAGTTCGAATATTTTTATATTATTTGAAGCTTAACTCGAACTCGAACATATTTAAACTGTTTAATTTTGATAAGTTCGAATCTAGCTCACTTGTGAGTACGAAACTGGCTCGATTGTAAAGTAAAAAAGTAACTCATTTAAAAAAATGAAGTTAGCGTGGATTAAACCCATGACCTCCATGGTCTTCAACTTAAATACATACTATCTAAGCTATCTTACTACTTTGTTATGTATATTATATATAAATAAATATAACTAGTTACAATTAAACTTATTAATGTATATATATATATAATATAAAGACTATATTATTATATTATTTTATCAAGTCAAGTTTGAGTCGAACTACGAGTCAAATTCGAGTTATAATCGAGTCGAGTCGAATACTACCTTGCTCAAACTCGGTTCGAAAAATTCGAGTTCGAACTCAAACATTTAAACGTCAAGTTTCGAGTCGAGTCAAACCGAACTGAATGCCAAATATTTACGAATTGGTTCGCTTAATTAACAGCCTTATACATGTGTATCACCCCCAAAAATTCATCCCAAAAGTATGTAGAGTTTGTATAGTCCCACCGTCCACTCCTATATATATATATGATAAGGTATTGTTAACTTAGCACAAGAAGTTAAACATTGGCTTGAACTTCAATTTCCTCATGTGTTTTTCATTCTTAATTGGGCACCACTAGATGTTGAGTAGAAAGCTCGGACAATTCGTTCGATTCTTTACTCAAATTCGAATCTAAGTGAATAAGAATTGATGTTTAACTTGACTAGATTCGAAGTTTGATATTGTACATTACAAAAATAATAACACGTTGTAGTGATGATTTTATATAGTAATATAATGATTTTTTATTCGAGCAAACTATTTTATGTGTAATTAATGCAAGGTTGAAACTATTAATCTTTTAAAATTATTTTTATTTTAAAGTTGGAATTTTTCGAGTGCAACTCGGACTCAACTCTCTGCTAAAAAATATATTAAACTCATGAACTTGAATTTGATGTTCTTGTTTGCTGCTTTGTTTTGCTGATTAAATCCGATATTGGAACCGAATCCAATACAGAGATTAAAGGTGAACTATTGCATTTGAATTTTGTACTAGAAAAAAGATTATTTTTAATATTATAAAGTGCTAGGAGAATCAGAGCTAATTATTAATAAAAAATTATTATAATGACAACGCGTACATTGATAATTGTTTTGATAATAAAATAAAAAATTAAAACAACTTAACCCAAAACTATAAAAATTTTAAAAAATATTTTTTAATTAGGGTCATTTTAAAAGAAAAAAACTGTTTTTTAAGTAAGGGCAATATTATTATTATTATTATTTTTATTTTTTGGATAATTATATTTAATATTTCCACCGTATAGTAATATCAAAAAATCTCTCTCTCTCCCGGTAAAAACTCCTACACTAGATTATGGCCCTTGATCTTAAAATTGATGATAAAATTGCTGGTCCTGTATTTTTTGATGGAATTGTTGGCCTTATTTACTTTGAAAAATAAAATAAAATAAAATTTCTGCTAACATTTCCGCATCTAGTCTGAATGTGGGATGGCGTGTTGTCAGTCCTCCGCGTGGCTAATAATTTTTTTAAATTTAAGAAATAATAAATATTGGTCATCACTATCTCACGCCACCTTTTTTTATTATTGAAACCCCTCAACAATTTATTTTAATATTTTTTTGTATTTACCAAAGGAGAAGTTCTCCCCCTCCAATGTCTACGTCTCCACGTGCACCACGTGGATGAGGCAGAAGATTTAATAAATTATTTTAAATGCACAAAAAAGACTGGATAGTTTAAAATTTAAGTCAATACTCCAATCTCTGTTGTTGTTGTTCTTCTTTTTAACGTAAATCCCACTAAATTGCCACAAAACCAAACTCATTTAGACATTTTTGTTTAAACAAGCAAATTCATATTAACCATTCATTCAATAAAAATGCAAAATTTTAATTATTATAATTTCTACGAGAATAGTGATTTGTGTTATTCAATCTATTCTTATTAATAAAATGAGATAAAAATTGCGTACTAATGAAAATTAAGATATTTAACTAATAAAACCAATAAAAGGTAGTCATTAAATTTAATTATATCTTTAAAATTAGAGTTTATCTGGTTATTATGGGTTGAATATAAGGGTATTATGATATATCTTATTATTATTAGGATGATATTTCTTATAATTTTTTTTATAAAAAATATATAATTATGTACAATAAAAATTTATAAACGATATTTCTCCCGCTGTTAAGTCATGCATTGTCGGTGATACTCGAAAGTAAAGAGGTGGAGAAAGTGGAGGAGTACAATGACGTGGCAACCATCCCAGCTCTATCTATAAATTTACTGCCATGGATGTCACAGCACTGCACACTAGTGAGCTCAACAATGGCTTCTCACTCTGCTGCTGCCACAGCTCTTCTCTTCCTCCTTGTTGCTTCCTCTGCTGCCACTGGCTACTCCCAGATCACCTACTTCCGGCTCCTCTTAGTTGTAAGCAGCATCATTTTTGTGATGTTTGATGTGTATATTTGATCTTGTTCGGCTGCTTAGTAACGGTGGTTGAACATTTGCAGTGGCCTGGGGGTACTGCAACACTCCGACGCCGGTGTGTTGCCGGCAGACAAATGGGTGGCCGAGGTTCGACTTCATCCTTAATCGTCTCATTGCCTACGGCTCGTCCGGCCCAAGCGGATCTTGCAGCAGCAAGCCTTTCTCGCCCGAGAGTGTAAGCTTTTTGTTTTTTGTTTTACCTCCAAGCTCATCATCTGTTTGTTTTATTGTATCGTGTATGTGTGTAGAGAGATTCATGTGTTTTTTGTGAGTGATGATTCTACATCTTTGTTGTTATCATCTATGATTTGTCCCTGCTTTGTTGGGTCGGCTAGATTTTGTATCATATAAATGATTTAGATTTGTTTTTATTGTATGTATGTAGAGATTTATTTGTTTTTGTGAGTGATGACTCTATATATTTGTTGTGATCATCTATGCTTGACCCAGCTTTGTTGGGTCGGCGGCTTTTTGTCTCATATCACAGATTTAGATTGGTTGAACCTGAACAGAGTTCATGGGATTGATGATAAGATAGTCTAACAAAATTCTTGATGATGAGATAGTGATGATTTATGGTGATATATGGGACAGATTGAAGGGATCAACAAGAATTTGACTGATTTCTGGCCGAGCCTCAAGTGCCCGAGCAGTGATGGAACCAGCTTCTGGCAGTCAGCTTGGAATACTGACGGCAAGTGCTCTGGATTTGGCCAGACTGAGTACTTCACTAAGGCATTGCAGCTCAGGAGGCAGGCTAATATCCTTGAACAACTGGATTTCGGTGGTAAGCACCATTTTCCACCTGCTTCTAAAATGCCACTTCTTGTGTTGAATGCCTGCGTTTTATTAAAAAGAAGATGGTTATATGATTGGTTGATTGTTCTGATTAGTTCTCATTTTGGTTGCTTAATTGGTTCAAAAATCAGTTAGAAGGATGATGTGTCACGTGTACAAGATCTTAGCTTTCATCTAAGCTGTCACTTTATGTGTTTAAAGGTTTGTGAAGCTCTAGAAGAGATTTATGATTTATTTGCTTTGTTTTCATTGTGCAAATGCATATTAAAAAATCGGCATAAACCATGGCATATAGGAATATTTAGATTACAGCTTTCAACATCTGCCACAAAAATTTTCTTCTCATATGTGTTGTTGATAAAACTTGTAATCTGATGACTGAAAGAATTTCTCCTCCATTTAGGTACTCGAATCATAATTTTTTTAAAAAAAATAATCAGCTTCAATAATTAAAGCAACAAGAAAGTTGTAGCTTTTATCATCTGCCCAATTTGAGATTTAATTGTGCTTTGTAACAGTTAATGACCATGATGTTCAGAGAACAAACCAGGAAAAAATCTTCTTATATGAGAAAGTTTAGTATTAACATCTTAGGATTGATTTCATATCACTTCATTTTAGATACCAATTACAGATTGACTTTCACGAGCAGTCAAATATCAGAACTAACTTTGGTGGATATGTTACAACAGAAGAAGCTGGCGATCTGATGGTTTCTTTCCATTTTGATACTCCAATTTCACAAACCCTTTGTCATGTTCAAGAAAATTGCCGTAGAACACAATTTGTGAGAGATCTTTGGTTTCCCTAATGAATGATCATGTTTGTGCAGATATACAACCAAACAATGACAGGACATACAAGTTGAGTGTAGTGGAGACGGCTATAAACAGAGGACTAAAAATAACAACCGCAACCATTGACTGTGGATCAACCAGTAGCCAGCACATCAAAGGAGTCCGCCTCTGTGCAGACAGAACTGCGACCAACATCGTCGACTGCCCGTCGAAGGGCGTCTCCAACTGTGCTTCCAACATCACCTTCGACCGCTTCACCGCTGAAATGCTCATACTCAAGCCATTCCTTGCCATGCCCAACACTGCTGGAGTGCCGTCCACTGAATGATTTTGAGTATTATGATGATCAAAGCAGCTTTTAGAAAAGACTGTATTGGCTGTTTAGTAGTTTGAAGTTTGTTGAATAAGTTCTCTTCTTTGATGTGGAGAGTTGGAATTTTCAAATGCTAAGTTCTTTTAGCTATCTCACTATCAAAAATCTTGGCACTTGATTCATGTTTTAACTTCGATTGGAACTTCTCTTAAGGAGATGGCACGTTCAGAGTAGGGGATTAGAGCTGACAGTCTTCCTGCTGCAAATTTAGCGTCGGATTCACATCTCTGATAGATAGGCGCTTGTCGCTATTGAGTGCCGTGCCCGATGCAAAAGTGCGTCGCAAGAATGTGATAAAAACGTGTACTTCATGATGTTAGGGGTTGGCCATGGGACCCTGTTTTCTTGTAGTGTGTAGACCAAAGCTGGTACAAAATTCCTGCCGTAAATATGGATTTGTTAATAATTTACATACAAAATATAGATTTGTTGCTCTTAGTGTTTAATAAATTGAATTAGTAGGACGGATAATTAAGTTAGCATTATTTGAAGGTATTAAGATATAGTGGCAGATGAGAGCGGTGTATAAATCAAACCCTCATTGTTTCATGTCGAGTCTTTTATTCACAACTCGTCTATTATTGACCATTTGATTTCAACCGTTAATAATGATAAGGAGAGGAGTAATTTAGCCAACCATCAACTAATCAGACCACCAATTAGCCAGACCCTTTTTAATGTATTTTCTCATCATAAAATTGCATTTCTTATTATATATATATATATATATATATATTGAAATATATACCCAGCTGGAAAAGTATAGCATTTCAAATAAGCCCGTTTTTAAGAAGAAATTCATATACATGAGCTACAACTTGTATAGCTTATATGAATTGTATTTTTTATTTAGAATAATTTAATAAATCTCACTGCTGAAAATCTATATAGATAAATAAATAATAAAATATTTATAAAATTTTAATTCAAGTTAATGCTTCTAATATTTTCATCATAATTAACAAAGTAAAGTAATTATAATATAAATTAATCTTAAAACATCTTTAAACTAAGTACATTGTTTAAAAATTTAAAAGTAGGCTATATTGATGGTAAAAAAATTAAAAATTTATTAACTTCCTACTTATGCACTTTACTTTTCATAAATATAAGCTTTATTATATGGGTCCTGTTGAAAGGTTTAATTTCTATCTATACCTCATATAAGTTATATGAGGTGAATTTGGCAGACACAAAAAGATGGATAATAAACAAGAGCATATATATTGCATGTGAATATTATAAAATACATGTAAAAATTGAATAGGATATTTCTTTTAGAAAAAAATCAATTTTCCCGTGGAAAACATGGACGTATGATGTGGTATACTTTTGGTAGTACTAAGGTTGTTCAAAGCTCGATTAATCTCGATTTGGTTTGATAATCAATTTGAGGCTTAAGTCAAAATTAAACGAGTCAGGCTTATGCCTGAAGGTGTGCCCGGGCATGCACCTTTATAATTTGGCCCGACTCGAAACTTGATACTTTATAAGGAATAAAATTTTTGATATAAATATAATTAAATTATAAAATATCATTATAAGATATCAATTTTAAATAAATTTATGATGATTAAATTATGTTTTACCCATAATTATATCAAATTTGAGATATGTTAATTATAAATTAAATTTTAGTATAAATTATATGAAAAAAATATCAATAAATATGAATAAAGTTAACATGAACTAAAATTAATTTAAGTATTTTTTAATTTAACTTAAACTCGAAATAAAACCAGCCGAATTTAAACTGTTCTGGACTTGACTGCGAGGAAAGCACCGCATTAATAAGCTTAAATCGATAGTGGGCTTGGCATCAATCCGACGGCCCACCATTTCGACTCCACCGACAAATATCCACCGTCCGATCAACATAAATCGGACGGTTCTGGACTCGACAGAGTCGGTTGCGAATTAGGTCTTCAAAAATGCCATCTTTTTTTAAAAAAATTTATCCCCAAATCAACAAATTGGGAGCTGTTCTTCGCCGTCGTCGGCGGTCGAAGCAGGATCGAAATCTCCGATCGATTTCGCCGATTTAGGGTTTCGATTCGGCGGTTACATGTTGTTGATCGGATCGAGCAGTGTCGGTGAGCAGTTTTTTTTCTCAAAATTTGGCTGATTTTTTTAGTTGAATTAGGGTTTTTGGTCGTCGTTTCGATTGTATGTTTTATTGGTTTGAAGCAGCTGGGGAATCTGGGTTTTTCTGCGTTTTTCGGTCCGAAAAATGCTGCCTTTGGGGCTATTTCGGGGTTTGGAACGGTGATTGGTGGTTGAAGCGCGGAAAGATTGGATTTTTTCTCGGCATTTCGGGATTGGTTGGATGGTGTTGTGTGCGTTGGGATGCTGATTTTGGTACAAAATTTGCTTTGGATTGATGGGATGATGTTGATTTTTTGCGAGAAGTTCTTGCTTTGGATTTGGTGGAATGATGGTGGTGGGTTTTTTGAGCTTGGTTGCAAATATCCTGGTTGGGATTGATTGTGTTGGCATTTGCAGTGAGGAGCGAAGTTCCCATGTTGTTACAGCTCGGGGGCTACGCATGCATCATCCACCCATGTGTGGGAGTTGTTTCCGAGTGGGTGGGAGCTGATTGCAAGTGCTCGGCCTCTCCGCTCATTGTGTAGTAGTAGTAGTAGTAGTAGTAGTAGTAATTGATGATGTTGAATCTGGTGTTGTGAATGGAATAAACTGGCTGGTAAAGAGTGGGCAATGCGGTAGTCTTTATTCGGTTCCTAATTTGGAGAATGAAAAAACGGGATTGTACATGGTCTGTTCTTGTGTTGGATCATTTTTGCTTGATAACTTGTTTCGGGAGGTAAATTGTTGGTAATCATGACCTGGGAATTAATTGCGGTTTGTTCATCCATTACCCAATAGTGATAACCTTGCTGGGTAACTCACACCATATTTGCTGAGGGAAGGAGTCGGGATCTTTGCATATCAAAAATTCAGGATGGTTTCTTTACACAGGGTCGTTACCATCGATAAAGCACCATCTGAATCCACATACACAAAGTGTTGGTTTTACTCTTCAATGGTGACAGCCAATTTTTTCTTATCGATTGTATGTCAAAGTGTGAAATGTTACCGAGGCTAGCACAGGGGATGAAAAGCCCACCTTCAAATAACTTTGTAATGTTAAAGTTGTGTATTATACGTTAGCTCTCTCAGTGTATTTATATATCGGGCTTCGCCACCTGCTCTCGTTTTTTTCGGGAGCAGAGGATAAATGGCAAATAGGTAGTAAAATTCCCATTTCGGCTGGTCCACCTTCAAACTTGTGTTCAAGCTAAATCTATAACAGGGCCGGTATCTTATTTTTGACGATGGATATCGTATTTTTAAATTAAACGGTGAACTCCGCGAAGTGAATCTTCTTACCAGATATATCTTATTTGTAAAATTTTCCGTTGACAATTTTTAAGAAAAGGAAGCGATGGTTGTATCAAACGTTTTCTGCAAAAAAGCTTTCCAGCATACAAGTCTTCTGTTGTGGACGCGTCTAGCTGATTTGAATCTTTGTGACGGTGTTGCTACGTTGCCGTGGCATGTGTACTCTTTTCTACGAGATTTGGTCATCTCCCACTTTGTTTTCTTTTTGGGGGTAGTTTGTTTTTTTGTTGATCTTGAATCGTTTGGCTTATCTTATTTGATTGACTTATCTTATCTGATTAACTTAAATTGTATAATTTTCATCTTGCTTAATGCGTGAGCTTTATGTTCTGAAATCAGGGTACATGTTTGAATATGTGTTACGTGTTTGGCTTTAATCCTGTTAGTTGTTGATGAGTAGTGTCACAGAAGTCTTAACAACTGGATGAGAATGGATGTAATAGGAAACCGACTATAATGAGTAGTTGCATCTTTGCTGTTTGTAATTTCGAAAACTTATATTTTGACTGTATGATCTCATCTCTGAATCGTTTCAGTTGTATGATCTCATCTCTGTATCCCTGCTTGTGTCATTCAAAATTGTTTGTTTTCCTTGGTTTGCTTGTTTGTTGATGGTGCTACTTGTTTGATATGATCCAGTACCCATTCAATACTGATGATGCTACTTGTTTGATTTCTTTATCTTGTTATTGAGTACTACTACTAAGGTGGTTGTGATAATGTTTGTGAGATCTTTAGAATCTTATTCTTTGGTGTCATACACTTTTTAGGAAAATTCTAAGCTTGTTTCATTGGACATGTTTCAGCTTCAGAAAGTTGTCTCTGAAGATTTCGACAGCAGTTTGGCTTGTATGTACTCAGACAAAATGGACTTCGTACGTGCACCAGACAATTTTGCCATGGCGAGTAGTTTTAGTCTACAACAGTTACCCGTGACAAACAAGCGGCCTCTTCAGATGCAACCGTCTACTAGTACCAAGGTACATCTGCCTACAAAGCCTCATATGCAGCTGCCTACGAAGCCCCGAGTGCAATCATTATCAAAGCCTGTGATGCAGCCTCGTTCTAAACCTCAACCTGCTACCAAGCCTCAAGCATCTTCTAAGACTCACCTGCGACCACCTCCTAAGTCCCAAGAATCATTTGAGAGTGTGAGATCAAAATTACGGGAGTCTTTATCAGAAGCATTAGCTCTGGTTGATCAGGCAAAAACTGCTCAAAAGGATGAGAGCCAAAGTTTGCAAGTAAGTGAAGATGCAAGTGCTCGCAAGCAGTCCCCTCCGAAGTTGCCAGAATGCCAGGTGGAAACTGCGGTTCCTCCACATCAAGAAGGTACTATTGTTGCCTTATCGCTGTCTGCGGAGCTTAAATCAGCTCAAACCACTGCAGTAGGTGCGGATTGCACTAATTCTCTGGAAGTAGATGCGAATTGCACTAATTCCCTAGCTGAAGCTACCGACCAAACTTCTGCTTCCGGCAGTACTGATCCTAGTCTGAGTGTTAATGATGGATCTTTAGTTAGAAATTATATTGATGAAGACAAGCTTGAGTTTGCTAAAATGTGGTCCTGTGATCAAGAGTTTAATCCAAGGGATGTTTTTCCAGAAGAAGAAACTTCGTTTATTCTGAAAGATGACCTTTTACAAGGTAATGGACTTTATTGGGCATCTGATATAGATCTCGATGACTTTGACATGAATGACATGCGTGATGCAAAAAACCCAAACTCTTGGAAGAAGATCCAGCTTTTCCAAATGATATGACCACACAAACTTTGGCTGCAAAAATAGAAGAGGAATTGTTCAAATTGTTTGGGGGTGTTAATAAGAAGTATAAAGAGAAGGGGCGATCACTTTTATTTAATTTGAAAGACCGTAATAACCCTGAACTCCGAGAACGTGTAATGGCTGGTGAAATCCCCCCAGAAAAGTTATGTGCTATGACTGCGGAGGAACTTGCTTCAAAAGAGCTTTCTCAATGGAGGATTGCTAAGGCGGAGGAGCTTGCACAGATGGTTGTCCTGCCAGATTCTGACATTGATTTAAGGCGTGTAGTGAAAAAACTCACAAAGGCGAATTTCAGGTTGAGTTTGAACAGGATGATGGGACTTCTGTGGAGGTGGCTATTGGAGAAAGCTCGCTCATTAAGTTGCCAAATCGAACTCCAGTGACTGAGGATGAAACAAAAGAGAAGGTGGAAACCAAGACTAGCGAGAAAGCCAGTTCTGAAACAGACAAACTTGTAACTGATTCTCTTACTAGCTTAGACTCAGGGAAAGGTCTTGTGGTTAATGATGAATTAAAGGATACAGAGTTACTTCCCCCCATTGTTTCTTTGGATGAATTTATGGAATCGAGTAACGGCAGTCTGCCTTCTGATAACCCACCTAATACTGGTGCTGAGGATATGACTTCGGAAGATGATATTTTAAAAAGGACAGAGCCGGTGAAGGATCTCACAAGTTCAGATTTGAGAGAATCTATGGATTTATTACCCAAAGAAGAAAAGGCTGAAGTAGAGAGAAAGGGTGAAAAAACTGGAAGTGATATTAAATCTGATGATAACAAGAATGAATTGACGTTGTTTGTTGATGAGAATAAGGGTGATAAGATATGGAATGGAATACTTCAGCTAACTATTTCTTCTGTGATTACAGTTACTGGCTTCTTTAAAAGGTCAGATTTTATTGATTTGTCCCTTTTTAGCTCTTGTTTTTTTTAGGGAACACGAGAGGCAGATTGAAATAGACAACACAATCTTTCACTGACAGTGGGTGCTTTGGTTTTGTGTATGTTCCTTTGTGTGCAAATTGAAAGATCATTATAATTATTTGCGAATGCGATAGTATGTTAGAATGAAGCTGTGTTCCTGATTTATTGAAATGTGTGGTCACTCCAAGTGAGGTGTATTACTGTTCAAGATGAAATGAAATAAATATGTTGAAATTTATGTTTTTACATATAATAATAACAGCTATCGTTAATGTGAACTTTTCTGTACAGTGGCGAGAAGACATTGACTATAGAATGGCCAAGTATGCTTGAAATTAAAGGAAGAGTTAGACTAGATGCTTTTAGGAAATTCCTCCAAGAACTGCCTCAATCTCGAAGTCGTGCAATAATGGTATTTGATAGAATATTCTCCCTTTTCTTTCATTCTGTTATATTCTATCATGCTTGCTGTATCTTTTTAATCGCCAACTTAATCCTTATATACTGTTAAATCTATTCAATTTTGTGGATGGACTTAATGTAGTAAACATTTAACCTTCTAAAATGGCAGGTGGTTCATTTTTGCTGGGAGGAAGGATCCCCAAAGAGTGGACAGTCTAAGGTAAATTTTTTGATATATATTCATTAGGTTAAATAGTCAAATTCTCAATTTTTAGCATTGATATAAAAAATTTTTTAGCTTCAGGCTGTCGAATCGTATGTAGCTGATATGAGAATTGGGTTTGCTGAGCCAGCTCCTGGGGTAGAGCTGTATGTATGTTCATCTGACAGCAGCACAACAGAAATGCTCTCTGGGCTGTTGCCTGAAGACAATGCAGACGCGGTTAAGAATTTAGACAGCGGCCTCATAGGAATTGTAGTATGGCGCAGAGCCATGTTTTCAACCACATCTCCAAGGCCGTCGTACCACAGGCAAAACTCAAGAAAACATTACTCTTCATCCATTAAGAAACAAGAAAAAAGCCCCCGTGTGGGACAATCTCAGGGTCCACCTCCTGCCATTGTTGCGAACCCAGATGCTATGTCTGATGATGATGATGATGATGTGCCACCAGGGTTTGGTCCTGGAGCTGGCAGGAGAGGCCGGGATGACGATGACCTTCCTGAATTTCAATTTGGCAAAACCTCAGAACACTCTTATAGGCAGTCGATAGCTTCTGGTGGTGGGAGGGTTGGTCGAGCAGATCGACCAGTTGAGCTTGTAAGAGATCTCATACATAAATATGGACAAAATACACCAGCCTCTAGCCCCATGACTTGGGATCCCCGTGACCGGGGCGCCAGAATTGAAATCCAGCCATGGAATGACGATGATGACATTCCTGACTGGCAACCTGGTCGTGAAGTTCGTCCTCGATCTCACCCCCATCCGGCTGCGTTGCCAATTCCTACTGCTGGGCACCCTTACCAGCAACACTCTTTACAAACACCTATGGTTGTACCACACCAGCCTCAACTGGTTGACTTGCAACCGCCTTTACGTATGCCTTACTATTCACAAGCAACCCAAGCGCCCGACCAGGCATTACTCCCGCCATGGCAGCGTGCAAAATGGTCTACTCTTCCGGCATCTGGTGTATTTTCTCCCGGTGCCGGAGCTACTGGGGCACCACAGATGGGTCAGCAATATCACAGAACGCCCGGCCATAATGGAATGGATTGGAGGCCCTGATTCCATTAGTGTAGTTGTGTTTCTAGCAGTAGTGCAGACGGGGCTGGTTGCATTTATTTATTTTTGATGAAATTACTCTTACCAAATAGTGTGCTTTTCTTGTTTATCAGGCCATCAATGTAATCTGTAAATGTAAAATTGTTGTACGAGTACTGCTGCCCTCTTTTGTTTTGAGTTTGATGACCTTGCAATATGTTGTTTGGTAACCTTTAATCAAGCTTCACAACTTGCTTGACCTCAAGTATTGGACCCAACATTTACCCATAAAATCTGCACTCAAATCAAATTTACCCACAACTTTTCATCTGTTTGTTGATTTGTGTATGGTTTTGTTGCTATTAGTTTGTTGCCATTTTTTTGGTTTTTTAAGAAAAAGTAGGGGCATTTCAATTTTTTTTTATTTTATTTTCAGAGGTAAAGAATATTGTAGAAAATATTATGAATTATGATTGTTGAAGATTATGAAAAATGGCTGCTGGGTAATCCAATTAATTACCAACATGACCGGCTAACAGATTGAAATTCAAATATAGTATTAGTAAAGAATGAGCTAACCACTTACTAATTTATAGGAAAATTGACTGATAAATTTGAGCTTCCTAGAGAATAGAACAAAAGTTTAGATTAGAAATAATAGAATGTTTTCTTTCATGATTACTTCCTAAAAAAACAAGTCACAGTTAAACAAATTCTAAAATTTGTACTAATATAATAATATAACATAGTCTTAATAGTTAAAACCATATTGAACCCATTAATTCATGATTATGGCAATTTTTTTGGCAACTTAATTCCATTATTAGCTTAGTTTGCATGCAAATTTTTATCTTTTCTCTATCAATCAAATTTATTATATAATTATCATTATCAAATAAATCATCATTAAATAATCCACCAAATCAATTTGGCTTGCTCTACTTCCTGGTCAAAAAAGGACTCAGAGCAACATTACTTGTTTTTGTTTTTTGTTTCTTTTTTATAAAAAACTAATATTCAAGGAGTCACTGCATTATTTTGCTAATCCAACCTAATTAAACATAAATGTCCATCTTTAATTATTTGCCTTCAATTAAGCTCTCATTCTTAGTAATTTAATTTCTAAGAGTTTACTCGACAGACGCTAACATAAAAACACTACTAACATTTAAATCGAGTCATTTATTTAGATCACATGTTTATATTTATTTTTCGACTTGAATAAAATTACCCACATCATCCAACAATTCTTCGTAATCCAAAGACTCAAATTAAATTTTACAGAAATTAGAGTCTTCGCCATCTCCGATACCATTTACTTTTTACCATTTACTTAATACCATTACAAATGGCATTGAAAATATAATGATTCAGATAGAGTAAACTTCTTCAGAAAAAAATTTGTGAGTATGATATGTTTCCTACATTTTATGACTTGATTATTGATTTTTGCACCAAAGAAAGAGGCTAATAAAAGGCAAAGGGGGAGCACATGATTGATGCTAAGTGTGTAGTGCAATGCAAAAGTGCTACATTGATATGATATAAAGACAGGGGAGAAAGATTGCAAAATGTTAAAACAAGTTGATTAAATCAATGCTATGAGCTTTGTTTGGGGTTATCATTCATCCTCTACACGCAAGGAACAATGGAATGTTCCCATTCTCAACAAAGGCCTTAATCTTATCACCCAATCTATACTTGTTAATTACTAATTAGAGATGGAAAGAACACCACTCAAATATATAGAGTTCCTCTCTTTTGTTTTATGTTAAAAGTAATAAATTAACTCTTATAAAAATTTCTTGCCCTAAACTTTAACATGGGCCATCCAATTACGAGGACAGTTTAGTTCTATTAATTTCAAAAAATAATTAAATTAAACTTTAATCTGGGCTGTCTTGAATATATAAGCTTTATCTAAAATTTAATCCCCACTAAACCATAATATATTTTTATTTTTATTTTTGTATTAATGCACCTATGAAACAATAGAAGAGGACCATATAGATAATGCAATTATAATTAAGGACATGGAATTTTCAAATTTACACAGAAAAAATTATGTAAATAAACTTACACAAAAAACAAATCAGATACCTGATTAGATACATAATTTGCCACATATAATAGGCCAGGGATTTGCTAAGTGTTGAAGTAAACCCTCTTCAATATTTGATTGATGTAAATCATTTAAATTAGTGATATTTAAGAAAATAATTATAATAATTAAATTAATTTTTTAACTTAAGCAATTTACGCTAATCAGGCAAGTGTTACAACGCCGTCCCCATATTACGATCATAATATAAACTTTTAGAATGAATTAAAATTTGATGGGTAATTTCGTGATTGGAGGTAGAAACTGTATTTTACTTTTTCATCATGAATGACAAGCTTTCTCCTCTTCTCCAACTTTGGTTGTTCAAAGCCTTGGCTCTTCCTCTCTTCTTTCCTTTTGTTGTTGTTTTTTCTTCTTCTCCTCATCTGATCATCAACCTCGTGCACTGAAGTGTGCAGATCAATGGAAGGTCAATATATTCAACTTCATGTATCATCATGTTGCAGTAGTTTCTTGCACTATCTTCCTCATGTTCTTCTTTTTCCCATGTGATACATAGCTTTCCTTCTCTATGAATTAATGTTTTTGTTTTGGTTGTATCAGTTCTTGTTGCAGAGAAGTTGCATTTTAGGCTCTGATACATATACCACTGGCTTAGTTAGGAACAAAATGATGATGGGTTTCTCAAATATTCTTCTGCAATGAAGGTCTCATCTGTGAGTTTAGTTTCTTGTTGCAATCTGCTACTGCTAATGTGATGAGAAGTGCTCTCCTCTGAAATTGTTCCCTCCTCCCAACAAACATTGGTTACATATCTTCAATTTGCTTTCTTAGTTATTATTATTATTATTTGAAGAAGAAATATACACATATTTGCAGTCATTGATCTAAAGCTTTCATGGGATTGATACTGGCGAGGAAAAGTTCACCACATGATTCATAAAAAATTATTGTAAGTATATATATATATTCTTTTTGTTATTAATTTACCCATGATAGTTGGAAATACTCATGGAAGAAAAAAAATTAAAAATCAAAACTTTGAAGGTGCCTAAAAATAGTGGTCTCTTTTGTTTTGAAAGATAAAAATATTGGTCTTATTGATGAATGAACAATTCAATAGAGCTGAGGGGAATCTATCAGTTGCTTAGGAGCAAAGAACTAAAAAGTGGGTCCCACCTTTTTTAGGAAAAAATGTCAAAACTGGGTCCCACCCTCCCTCATCTTTATATTAACAGATCTTATTATGACACAAAAAATATGAACACTAGAACTATTAATCCCAGTACTAGTAGAACTGAACTCCTATCAAACATTGGTCTGATTGAACATAGTGTAACAGATAACAGATAGACAGATATTTGTAGAAGCATGATAGAAGGGAACTTGGAAGGGACAATATATGTTCATTCATTACATTTGGAGGAGCTCCATATTATTAGTCGCTTCAATCACGGAGACAAAGAGAACAATAATTTCTGCAATTTTTGACTGGGAAAAGTAGCTTTGTCTCCCATAAAACCAATAAAGAAAAAATAAAAAACGAATTTTTTTATTTAAATAACTAAAGGTGAGTGTCATCCGCAAATAAAAATACTTTTAATTTGATTAATCAGACCAAATTTTTTACGAGGAATCTCGTCTTTTTTTCAACACGAATATTCATGTGAGAACAAAATGATAAAATTATATTAAGGTAATAATTTCAATTGCCCGTTGGCCAATTTTGCCACATGTCCAAGTTGTCATGCAACAGTTTGGGTGTTGGGAAGGTGAACCAAAAGCTTGGATGGCGTGTAGTAGAACTGAAATGCCTTCCACAACATTAGAAACTTGACGTGCATTATTAGTCATAATAATAATATACATAACTATAAAACCTTGGTTGTTTCTAAGTTGACGATTGCATTTACAAGCATACAAATGCATAACTTGCAAAAATAGCCATTACCCATTATCAAACTGTTGCAAATATATGGTTCCATGCAGGGGAGAGATGAAGACGACAAGACCTGGAATGTTAGTGATGGGCAGAATCAAATGATTCGGGCAAGCATCATTTATTGATTGAAATGGATGTGGAGGATCGGAGGCAGCAAGAAGAGGAGGAGAGATGGAGGTGGAGGATGGGGAGGAGAGGTGGTGATGTGGTGGGGATGAGCAGGGGAGAGAGGTTCTTGGAGATGATGGAGAGGTCATGCTGCAGACAGTTCTGCATGGGGCCTAATCCATGGATGGCAAGATATGTGTATGGCCTCATCTTCCTCTTCACCAACCTTCTAGCTTGGGTGGTCAGGGACTATGCCCAGGCTGCTCTCTCAGATCTCCAGAGTAATTCCATCAACCTTATAAAAATTCTCTCCTTTACAATACATGTCTACATTTTCTGGGTTTCAAGTTTCAACCAATCTCGCATCATTTCAGCAATGAAAGAATAACATTTATATGAACATGTTTTGTCATACATGCAGGATTGAAAGGATGTCAGGGGCATCTGATTGCTTGGGAACAGAAGGAGTACTCCGTGTGAGCTTTGGTTGCTCTGTATCCATCCTACAATTGGCAAATCGATTTGTGAAATTCAGAATTCTTAATACATATTTCAATTTATAACCTTTACTTATGAGAAAGATATTTTACTTCATAATGTTTCTGACCACAATTGGGACTTCAAAGTTGTATGAGAACAGAGAGCATTGGCATTCTGGATGGTGGTTGCCTAAGATCACATTGTGGATTGGTTTGATGGTTGTTCCATTTTTCATTCCTAGTTTTATCATTCAACTCTATGGTTAGTTTGCCCAACATGGTTTACAAGATATACAGTTTTTTTCTTGTTTACTCAACTAATACATACTCAAGCCTAATTTGAGTCATTATTGCAGGTAAAATAGCTCTCTTTGGTGCTGGGTGAGTATTCCCCATAAATATCATTCTCTCTTTGATTCTTTTGAAATGCTATGAACTTTTGGTTATGAAGATTATGGTTTCAGGATATTTCTACTCATTCAACTCATCAGCATAACCAGTTTTGTAGCATGGTTGAATGACTACTTCACTTCCAAGAAGTATATATTTAAGTGGTATGCAATAACATCTTAATTTCTTTTCTTTGAGTGACTCATCCAAGTAAGATTTTACTTCAAAGCAAATCAACCATCAACTTAGTTTGTTCAAAACCCATGTCCCATACCACACCAAAGATTTGTAACATTTTACTTCTTCACCACGTTTTTAAGTAGCTTTTAATCTTATCTTAAGAGTTTTTTTCGAGGGCCCAGCAGCTTCTCCTAAGTAGTTTTTTTCAAGTTGTTATCTTTTACACTTAGCAACTGTGACATGGGCTAACTCTGATACCACATATTTTATGAACCTGAACTTAATTTTAATCCCACTAAGACTTGGAACACTACAAACTCTGTATCCGCGATATTCTATGAAAATATATAATATGTGGGAAAAAAGAAGACCCATCAAAATTTACTAGCTTTTTGTTTACAATACATAAAATTTTTTATTTGAAAAAAAGAGTAATGTTTGTGAATGTTGAATTGTAGTCGGATCCATGTGCATGCACTAGCAGCAAGTGCATATGTGGCTTCTACATGTGGGATAGTTTTGATGTACATTTGGTATGTCCCCAAGCTATCATGCACACTCAACCTCTTTTTCATCACTTGGACCTTGTTGCTAGTCCAACTAATGATATGTGTCTCACTCCACTCAAAAGTAAGGCATACATATATTATCATCTCTTATTTGTTTCAAAGCTTATTCAGTATCTCAAATTAGAGCACAATATATTAGCATGTTTCTCAAGAAATATCTTTAAATTTTTTCCAATATTATAGGTTAATGGAGGCTTTCTAACCCCAGGATTAATGGGTTTGTATGTTGTGTTTATTTGTTGGTGTGGTTTGAGAAGGTAAGATACTCAAATCTAATGGACAATATTGTGCTATCTTCTTTATAGTGTAATAATAAACACTTATTTTATTATATTTTTTGAACATCTGTTCATGCCCACAGTGAACCACCAACAGAGACATGCAATAAGAAGGCAGAAGTGGCCACAGATAAAGATTGGCTCACAATCATAGTAATTCTTCATTTAGTTTGGATTACAAATTCTAATATTCTTTGCAATTTATTAATTAAAATAAAATTCAAAGTTGACTTATATTGTCAATTAATTTCAAGATAATTTATCAAGTAATTTGTTAAAAATATTTATCAATTTTACACATGTGTTTTATAAGGACCCGACTCATGTACAAAATAATAAGCCTAAATCATTTCTCCAAAATAGTTAATCAAAATAAAGGTTTGTAAACATACACCTATTAATATATTAGATATTATCTGATAAGTATTGAATGTATGATTAATTTTTAGAGATTTTGCATGTCTATTGATCAACATGTGTTAGCTTTAGTAATACACTAAAAATAGCCAATTTTAGAATTATAAAGCAAATATGAATATCTCCTTATATAATTGATATTGAGTATTAAATGATAAACCAATATGCAGGGGAAAATTAAGAAAAATTAAATAATGTTTGTTAAAATTCATAAAACAATAAAAATTAAACAAGAATAATGACTCTTTGAGATTACCCCGACTTTAATTTCTTCTCTTTATAGACTTTAGTTTGTCACAACAACATACAAGAATCATAACCAACATATCTAAATAGACTTAGAAACAAACTATTAAATGATTTCATCATTCAATAATGTCTATATTAATTTAATTTATATTTTTAAGCTAAACCTTCTACATTACATTGACAGAGCTTTGTGATTGCCCTGCTTGCTATGGTCATAGCAACATTTGCTACAGGAATAGATTCAAAATGCTTTGAGGTAATTACTTTGCAACATTCTATTTGTAATTCATATTTAAGTAAAGTTTCTTTTTAATGCATAATATTTGTATATGTCATTTTATCTGAATGAACAGTTCAAGAAAGAGGAATCACAATCTCCAGATGATGTTCCATATGGTTATGGGTTCTTCCACTTTGTTTTTGCAATGGGATCCATGTACTTTGCAATGCTATTTATCAGTTGGAATCCACACCACACTATGCAAAAGTAAGTAATACACACAATACCATTAAAATTTAAGAAGATTAACTTAATAAAAATCTTTGAGAAAATTTGTTCACAAAATCAAGAGTAAATTATATTCTTATTTGATAAAAAAGATTAAATATTAAGTGCATGCTCTTCTTTTTCTTCTACAATATGTGGTGTACTTAATCTTGTTGTTTCACCTAAATTAACATTCATGAGCATTTTTGTTTCTCAGATGGACAATAGATGTTGGATGGACAAGTACTTGGGTTAAAGTTGTTAATGAATGGCTAGCAGCTTGTATCTATAGTGAGTATTTTAGTTTGTCTTTAGAACTAGTTCCATAATTTGCCATGAAATTTTTATTAAGGGATTATAAATAAAAAATCTTTCTCAAAAAATAGCTCGAATAAATCAAGAATGGCTATGTACTTTATGTCATTTGGGCTAAGTGTAATTAATGAATGAGCCTGAGTGTAATCTGTTGGCCTTAAATTATCTCTTTAAATAGTTAACTAATTTTAATATTTATTATGATAAGTACAACAGCTCTACTAATATACCAGATCTTACCCTAATAGGTATTTGACGTTAGATTAATTTTGAGAGATCTCACGCTAAACATGGATGTAGCCAAAACATTAAGGGCTAAAGCTAAGAATAACATTAAAAAAAATTTGTGGTTATGTGCATTTATTTAATCATAAATCTTTTGTATTTTTTTCTAACACACCTCCATGCATTAAAGTTTCTACTTAAAAGTCATATCATGTCTTATTATCATACAAGTAATTAAAATTACTCTTTTTACCATCAATGCAGTTTGGAAAATGGTTGCTCCAGTTATTTGGAAGAGCAGGCAAACAGTTGAACCAATGTGAAGAATCCTTAAGACAATTGTATCCTAAAGGTTTTACACCCATTTATCCAACATACATATCAGAGTAAATCATGTCAAAAAGAGTTGGGAGACCATGTAATATAATCATCTGCAAAAGTAAATAGTGAGCAAGAGAGTTTTTAGCTTCTTCTCATCAGTGATAACTTGTAGTGTTTAGGAAGCTTCATTCATTAAATTTTGATCTCAAGAGTTTGTAAGTTTGAACTCAGACCATCACATCATGCTCATTATGAAAATGAAATTAGGCAAACAGAAATATTTAATATTCCATGGAATTTGCCTCAACCATGCACAGAAATTAGAAATATAAAAAGATCAATATTATACTTAAGAGAGATTTCTTTTTCTTTCTAAAGAGATTTGTTAGAGATATATCTACTCAGGAATTGATTTTGCAAAGTGTTTTTTATTAAACCAACACAATGACATAAAAGATGGTTTTTATGATGAGCAACAATTACAACAAACTTTAAAAATAGGAAGAATCATACAGTGGAGAGTGGAACTATATTACAAACAAATTAAACTGTAATACAACTGCGAAGGCAGTATTAAGATCATCACTTAGCCTCCTAAAATGCGTTTTACTCCTGCTTGCTGCTCAGATGTTAGCTTGGAAGGGAAGTGCACATCAAATTTTACTCTTAAACTTCCTCTTTCCCCAGGCTCTTTGGCAATAGGCATTCCTTCATTAGCAATTATATACTCAAAACCAGGGCTTACAATATCATTCAGAGGAATGGATAGTGTGCGACCATCAAGGGTTTTTAGGATCACCGTTACTCCTCCAAGTGCCTCTGCAAGCGAAATTTTTGGGTCATTTGTAGGTCGTTTCCATCTCTCGTGAAGGTGTCATGGGGTTTTTCATCTATTACAAACACAAGATCTGCTGGAAGCTGGTTCAGTGACTCTTTTCCCTTGTCAAGAAATGTTATCTTTGTCCCCTTCTTCCATCCAGGCTTCACATCAATTGTTAAAATCTCTGTTTCTGGTCGTAAGCGCCTGTCATTAGAAGCAGATACCATATCTATCAGCTTAATGTAGATAACTTAATATAAACATGGGATTCAAATCTTCAGTTGGTAATTGCTAATCTATGATGCTTACTACTGTTTTGCTTGATTAATGAGACAATACTACTTGGTGTTTTACGCTTCATGTATACATATGATGCTGAGTATACATACTTACACTGAGGTTAAAGCCACGATGAAGATTACGGAAAATACAAGCCAACCAAAATAAACAGCAAAAGTTCAGTGAAAAATGAACAATGAAAGTGTTGCATATTTTAACGGTGATGTTCTAAGGTTTTCACTCATTACAGACCTACGTGCCTTCCTTGTTTGCAAAGTTTGTCCCTTTGTTTTTAGTTGTTTTCATGCTCAATAACAGGTATATGGTTAGGTTAACAGGGAGGCATGAGCTATCTGTTGAAAAATATTAGAGCGGAGTATGGACATTGCCAACCTCAGAGATGGCAATTCAAGAGATCCAATTTGAGGCAATGGGCGAAAAACTGGCAGAAAACTGCTAAATAAAAATTCCTGCAAATCAACGATGCGACCAGCGATATGAAGGGTGGATGCATCTCTGAAAACAAGGGAGCCAAGAGCGATCCAGCCCTTACCTAGTGATGTTTGCAGCACTGCGGCCAGCAATGCCATCTAACAGGCATCTCTACACTAAAAAACAGTTTTTAAAACTCTATTTTACAACACTATCCCCCATTCAATCTTTTTCGATCGGTTTTAAAATTTCATGCATGGTTGTAGCAAGGGCAAGCCCTCAATGATATAAAGTCTACTTATGCTAGAATGAGAATGGAGACTCAATTTTTCAAGCACAAGGCTACTCAAAATTTATTCTTTGATAGGATAATATTGAACAGAAAAGTAAAGACAGGCTTAAAGTTGTAAACTAAAATCTTCTATGCATAGAGAAATGGAAGTGCTCACCCATTAGCATCAACAATGTTTCTAGAGATTTTCATCTTCCTTATAGACCCGGTGTAAAGTTCCTCAAGGCTGCAGGCTAGCTTGCTTTCTGCAGGAGGAGGCTTCCTGGATGTAGAAGCTCCCATGCCTTCTGTGTATGATCGAAACATGCTCTCCCCACCACTGAATCCTCCAAACATTCCACAGTCTGTTTGAAACTTCATAGACCAGCCAGGACTGGGCGAATTAAAACCAAATGGGCTGCTCCCAAAAACTCAGCAAAGATGTCCTCTGCATTACGAGGATTGAAGTGAAAATCCTTGAAATTGCCAGAACTGCCATTTCCATGCCCACTTCCTCCACCCGGCGGGGGAACACCCTTGAGGCCTTCTTCCCCGTATTGATCATAGATAGCCCGTTTCTCTGGATCACCAAGCACCTATATTAACAAAAACAAAGGAATGAAATGTTAGGCGGTTTAAGGTTGAGAAAGGTTGGGGAGAAAAATATGCATTAACAAACACAAAATAAACTAGAACTTGTCATACATTGGTATGAAAAACACCAACGTTTTTCCAATGAGAGTGAGTTGCTGCAACTCCACAGTGATTTTCAATTAAACATACCACTTCGACACCGTTTAAGAACATTCAATTAGCAAATCAAATGGAAAATCAAGGTAAATAAATAGTAGAAGAAAAATGCGATTGACAATTACATAAAAAACGTAGCACTTGTTTCCCAATTCTTTAAAGCGTACAAGTTCCGCAATTCTTTTCACACATTGATCAAAGAGATTCAGCAACTAAAAGAAAGATTGATTCTTTGGGGAAGAGTTAGCATTCTGAAAAACTGAGTTCCAATAGAATTGTTAAAAGAAGACACCACATAAATAGCATTTCAACAGCACGATTTGGCAGATCAAATGGCAATCAATTCCAAGTTTTGAACCGAACGAATCGAACAAACGAAGGAAAAGGCAGAATTTTTACTTCATAGGCCTCGGAGATCTGCTTGAAATTAGCCTCGGCTTGCTGCTTGTTGTCGGGATTCTTGTCCGGGTGCCATATCATGGCCAGCCTGCGGTAGGACTTCTTGAGATCATCGTCAGTGGCATTCCTCCTAACCTCCAATGTGTTATAGTAATCAACACCCATATCCAATCACCCCTTTGGTATATCACCACTCCTCCTCCTTCCAGTTCAAGGGAAATCAGTGGCAAGGCAACAAAGACAGCACCTTTATACCACACTTCTCAATCTTGATCAATGACGATCCAAAGCAACCATTATTGCAAACAAAAAGCAATACCTTGACCACATTCCTCAATCCAGATCAATGATCCAAAGCAACCATTATTGCAAACAAAAAGCAATACCTCGACCACACTCCTCAATCCAGATCAATGATTCAAAGCAACCATTGTTGCAAACAAAAAGCGATACCTTGACCACATTCCTCAATCCAGCTCAATGTTTCAGAGCAACCATTATTGCAAACAAAAAGCAATACCTTGACTACATTCCTCAATCCAGATCAATGATCCAAAGCAAAATATACTGTAAAAAAAAAAAAGCCAGCAAACAAAAAATTTAGAATCAATCACCTCCTGCCCATGAAAAATAACAATTTGATCATTAAAACTAATACTAAAACATTAAAAAAAAGTTCATTTACAAAAAAAAAACACAAATCAAGAAAATGATCATTACCAGAGAGATAAAAAGTGATGCTCAATTCCTCCCAAACCCAATTCAAGCATGGAAGAAAGGAGTAGCATTTCCACTTCACAAAGGCACGACAATCCCATTTCTTTTGTTTCCCAGCAAGAAGATAACAGCAAAAATGGCAATGGAGAGGAGGGAAGGGAATGAATGGGAGATGGGGTAATATATATATATATATATATATATATACCAGTCCAAAACCATTGAACGCTGTAAAAAATGATACTGTTGTATGATAATCGACAATAATGGTTACAAAATTAGGGAAAATATAAGCTATATATATAACTAAGAAACCATTAATAACAGAAAATCAATGTTCTACTTCTACCGTTGTTGATCATAAAAATTAGAACAATGTACATATTAATAACCATGTTGCCACCCACCAACCTGCATCACTAGCAGAGACAGACACATTTAAAAATATGGAGTCATGAACTCCAAGGCTTAGATTTCCATGCACGTTAAGCTTAGTAAATGATGAATCAACATTCTCACAACAGCTTTATTTATCTCTGTGTCACTGCGCTGCTCAAAAGATTTAGACTTTAGAAAGTCACCAGAGATCAGACCTCGCATGTCGCATCTTGAACCTCCTGAATAATGTATCAACCACAGAGCAAATTTATGTTCACCATCAATACAGTGTCCTGCTTGCTCGAAGTGTAGAACCCAAAAGAGAATTGTCTGGGTGCCAACAATGTGCTAAAAATACAATCCAAGTGAACCTATAAATGGCTGATCTTAATGAGCCATGTTGCGCTGACTAAATTTGATGCGCAATATTATAAAAATGAAATTCTATTATGTTTTAGTATATTATGAATGAAACTAACTCCTATAAGGGTAAAGTATTTCAGAGCAAGGGGCAGAAAAAATTTTCTGCCCCAAGCTCTGTTCTGGGCCGTCCGATTACAAGGACGGCCCAGATCTAATCTATTTTTTTAAAAAAAATTAAAATTTGATCTGAACCGTCCGATTACAAGGACGGTCCAGATCGAATGTTAAAAAAACCCTAAACCGCCGCCCCGCCGCCGTCCCGCCGCATCGCCGCCCCGTCCCGGACGCCGCAGGTGGACCCGCCGGCCGCGGCCAGATCTGGCGGCCGGAGCCGGGGCGGGGGAGGGAGAGCAGGGGCGGCGGAGCGGGGGCGGCGGAGCAGGGGCGGGAGCGGCGGAGCAGGGGCGGCAGGCAGGGGCGGGGGAGGGAGGGCGGGGGCGGCGGAGCAGGGGCGGGGGAGGGAGAGCGGGGGCGGCGGAGCCCGGGCAAGGGCGGGGGAAGGGAAGGGGGCGGCGGAGCGGCCCCCGCCTCGCCGCGGCCAGATCTAAGGCCGGAGCCGGGGCGGGGGAGGGAGATCGGGGGCGGCGATGCGGCGGGTCCACCGCTCCGCTCCCGCTCCGCCGCCCCCGCTGTCCCTCCCCCGCCCCGCCTCCGGCCTCAGGTCTGGCCGCGGCGAGGCGGGGGGCCGCTCCGCCGCCCCCCTTCCCTTCCCCGCCCTTGCCCGGGCTCCGCCGCCCCCGCTCTCCCTCCCCCGCCC
Source organism: Piper betle (assembly GCA_033002965.1). Taxonomy (NCBI): domain Eukaryota; kingdom Viridiplantae; phylum Streptophyta; class Magnoliopsida; order Piperales; family Piperaceae; genus Piper; species Piper betle. Next base: position 111,059 of record JAURVB010005953.1, on the reverse strand, counting down.
CTGCTCCACCGCCCCCGCCCTCCCTCCCCCGCCCCGGCTCCGGCCCCGGCCGGCGGGTCTACCGGCGGCGTCCGGGACGGGGCGGCGATGCGGCGGGACGGCGGGGCGGCGGTTTCGGGTTTTTTTAACATTCGATCTGGACCGTCCTTGTAATCGGACGGTTCAGATCAAATTTTAACTTTTTTTAAAAAAAATAGATAGATTAGATCTGGACCGTCCTTATAATCGGACGGCCCAGAATAATGTGTGGCGCAGAGCCGCTACTCTGCCTCTGGCGCAGAGTAGCGGGTCTCCTCCTATAAATCTATATATAAAAAATAAATTTAAGTCAATTTTGACTTGAACATGGCACTAGTCAAGCCCTAAAGACTACAAAGAGCTCGATTTGTCGAAGATTACAGCGCGAACCTGATAAGCAATAATACGAACATCGGCAGCAATTTAACGAACATTATGATAAAATGTTGAGAGATGGGTAGGAGGGTTTTGTACGAAATAATTTATCAAATTAAAATGTACTTGATTTTTATTTGAATGTTACATTTAATGCACACAAATAAATGGTTTTATTCGAAAATAAATATTGCAAACAACAAAACCAAAATTAATTAATTACCCACATATTAAGAATAGCCATTTCTCTAATACATATACTACATATAGAGCCATCCAACCATGTAACTAAACTGTAGTTGATTCGTTTATAACAAAGCAAGCCCAACATTTCTCTTCAATCTGACTGAACAAAATGGATGCTCAAAATAACAGGACCACAACATCCTAGCTTATTCTATATGATCAATAGAGAGAACCGATCATATAAACCAGCCAAATAACAGGACAATATTCATTGACCATAGATTTGTTGATAACAATCTCAGAGTACTCCCCAAAGGTAAGAGCTCCATTCGGTGGAATGCGCTGAAAACACGAAACCCGTTTCAGATTAATGCCCATTTTGTCGCAAAGGATCGTAAACATAGTCCGTGAATTTGCAATAACTAGTCCTTAAAAGTAGCACAATTTATAGTTTTAACGCAATATGCTGAAACTACCTAGTCATTTTCAAAGAACAATAATATGAGATGTAGATAAATACAGACGAAGAAGAAGCCAAGTACTTACCCCCTGATGCAGATGCACTTCACTCCGAAAATTAAGTTTCTCATCCCTAGGAAATAACATACATGAAACAAATACAAGTTAGTTGGATGTAAACTTTCCTGCAATTTTGAACACCTATAAAAATTGAGCATACCAGTCAGGTTGCATGAAAAGAGCAAAGGTGGAACGATCAATTCCGAAAGCATTCTCTCTACTAGGGGCCTAATCATATGAAAATCAAAACATAAGTGAACACGAAGTACCACAATATCTTACAGTCACATAAAGAAAGAGAATCACAAGTACATGAAAATAACTGGTGACATTCAAAAACCAAATACTAATTAAGCATTGTCGTGCAAATTCTCGTCTGCTCTAAACGTGCCGGACATAAGAATTGCCATGGCTCCCTGGAGAAGCAAAATGCATATGTTGACAAAAATGCATATCTTTTAACTACCAACTTTGCAAAGGAAGTCAATTTTGTCAAGATTCATCAAGCAACAATTATCTCAGCTAATCCCATAATGCAGAAAGCATGCAGTTATGATGTTCTTCATAACTTTTTCCTATCTTCCAAGGTATGCCGCAAAAAGACATTCAGCAGAATGAGCCTGCTACTTTTTCAATGCAAGTTAATTGTGAAAGAAAATAACAAGCTATACAAGATCCATGCCATCAACCCTAGTGTCCCTAACTTCAGGTGATTATAAAATGCAGAACCACATTCAGACAACCATAGAAAGAGAGGTTAATACAATAAGAGATGGCTACAAACATACCCTCACACAATGAGGAGTTGCGCAAAGATATCCCCCAGAAAGAATTTCAGTCGTTTCACCAATTTGATATGCAATTTCATCCACCCCAAATACAACCTAATTAAACAGAGAAATTACAAATATTCCAATAATCCAGCATATCATAATTTCTAGACAAAATAAACCAAACTGAGAGAATAAATCTTAGAAATCCAACATCATTTCCTTCTACTATTTAGCTGGTTTATCATGACATGAAGACTTAAGGAAGCCAAAAGAACCAATTTTTAGTCTAAAGATTACCCCACGGTTATTGTAAATGATCCATAATGCTAAACAATAAACAAAAAAAAGAAATATTACTTTGACAATGTCATTATTTCGTGTTCTGATATAGAGACCCGCATCCTCATCTGGGCAATTTATTTCAAGTGAGTCTCTAGTATACATAGCACAGGTAAGGCCTGCAAAAGCGGACAAAACCATTACAACAGTCGAAAACAATAACGTGATTGATGGCCATTTTACCCCATGCTCTCCACCCTTACCACATGAAAAACTTGGGAAAACATCATTCTCCGTCAATAAAGAAACAGCAATAGTAAAAAGCATCCATGTGGAACCTCAGGGTCCTCCACATAGTACTATAATAAATCAAGGAACTGGCAGGACAGATGGGGTGATTATGATATTTCAGACTTTCAATATGCCTCAGTCCATACTGGAAGCCGGCAAGTGCGAGAAAGGGAGTAGTTGGATGACCAGATCACTATGTTGAGCAAGTGAGGTAGAGTTGTAATACACTCCAGAGATGTCATTCTTATTTACTTTCTTTTTGAGGCATGATAGTAGATTCTATGAGTATGATTCCAAACATGCAGTATTTTAGGCTAAAAATTTTAATTTATCCAATCTAACGTAACAGCAAATTGCTAGGAGTCTAACAGCAAAAAAATGTTGCAATTTTCCTACCATTGAGCTCCAAGAACAATAAAGGAAGAATCCTGTAAAGGTCAAGTGTTGATGTCGAAGAACACTTCCCACATGTTACGTCAAATGGAAAAAAACAACACAAGAACGAATAAACAACTAAGAAAATCACCTGTAAGAGAACCATGATCTGTATGCCATCCACACCATGATGACAGTGATGAAGAATCTTGACTGAAATCACTGCAGAAAAGATGGAACATGAACTGACAAAAATGCATAAACATTTCCAATGCAATATGCAAGATTAAATGTGTGTGATATAGATACGATCCCCAAGAGGGCACATTCTGTAGCGCCAACTTATGAGATGAATTTCATCAAATTTACAGAAAGGAAAAGTCTCTGAAGAACGAGCAAGCATTTTCAGCCCTTAAAAGGCACAAAACCCAGTCAAAAGTATTCCAATCTTACCTACATTTCTGTGGAAAGTAATACAAGAGACGACCTTTGTGGCACCGAGAATTTATAAGTGTCTGCTCAAGGCCTTTACTGCGGTCAAGTTCCTCAAAACGCGAAACTAACAAATTTTAACAAATCAGCATCAGAAAATATTTTCCAGGACAACTTATATGTAGATAAGAACAAAAATCTTTTGAACCAAGCCCAAAGTCCATGCCAACCTTGCACATTTAAATTCCCTAGCTAAAGTATAACCTCTTACAGGAATTGTTTGAACACAAAGAGCAAGAAATTGAAAATATAAACAAAGAACACATACCATAATGATCACAGTGATGAGCTAACAATAAACCCACATCCAACATCAGCTTGCCAAGCTTTTTAAAAGCTTCAATAGAAAAGATGCTTTTGTGAATAAAATTTCACAAGAAAAAAATGATTTGACAATTAGCTTTTAAGAACTTTAACCGAAAATTATTATTATAATAAATACTAAGAATACATCAGAACATCATTTAGTGCTTTATTTTTGGACATCCTTGGTATAAAAATTACCATACAAAATATAAATTTTCATTCCCACATCAACATACCACTTTCAAGTTCTGGCAATTCTTGACTGGGCCATATATTTGCACCGCAATATGGTGGATATCAAAATGATAGAGATAGCTATATTGTTAGAATCCTACACATAAACTCAGTGTTAAAATAACCAAACCTACTCAGCTGGAGTAATTGCAATTGCTACTAAAAACCAGCCACGTCAGTACCAAGTATATCATACAAAAAGTGGAATCTGTAATAAATGTTAAGTGCCCTAGAGTCGTGGAACCAGCCTCTTGCAGTACTCAGGATAAGGCTGCCACACCCTTTGAGATCTAACTCTTCCCAAAACCCCGAACAATGGGAACCTCTGTGTTCATGGCTGCCCTTTTTTATGAAGTTATGAACTTCATCAGTTTTTCGTAACATACATGTACTTCTTCTCGATGTAAAGTAAAGCATGCGTAACTTGACAAAGAAAACACAGTGAAACTAGAGTATACTCATTGTTTCGATTGCCCCTCTTGCAACTCACCTAGCATCCAAAGATATCATTTTCAACTATCAAAGAAAATTGGACTCTGTAGCTATCATGGCAATAAATGACAGTCTGTTTCATTAGTTTTGATCTGGGATGTGATTCTTGAAAAGGATGGAAAAGAAAGAAACACAACAATAAATTTGCAGCAGAGAATTAAGTCCCTCATTTACAAAAAAGAAAAAAGAACGGATGTTAATTTGTTGCAGTTGAATCTCACCCAGACGGGAAGCTAATATTGAACTACGAACATTTGGTATTATTCAGAACAAATTGACAGACAAAAAAATGAATAAGAACCTAGCTTACCTTTGTATAAGGGAAATGTCATTTGTTGGCGTGTCCAGAATTGGGTTCGCATAAAAGATCCTTTCAATATATCTGCCAGTCAAATAGAACTATCTAGAGATAAATGACAGATCTATCTTCCTATAAACATTAATAAAAAACAGTCAGCATTTAAAATACAACAACATGACTAGTAATTTTAGAAAATTCTGTTATAAGGATGTTGGATACTCTCTTTACAACAAGTTGATAAAGACAAGCAAGATAAGCAGGCTACATGACAAGCTTGCCACGTAATGGACATGGGAGGACGGCAACCCACAATTTTTTTCTTTATCAACAAATTGAAATATAGTGACAGAAGCATACCAACTTTACCAGACTCGAGCTTTTCCTTTCCATGACTCCATCCAAAGTTATAACTAGTACAAACAATAGCCCTTAGCCAGACAATAAAAAAAATTGCAATAATATTTCTGAAGTAGGAGCGAAGAAACTTATTGGCAAAATTCCAGCACTAACAAATTCAACATCAATTCTTCAGCATCAATTTCCATCAGAAAGAAAGCATAAGCATCTAAAACAAATCAATCACAAATAATTCAATCGACGTGTATTAAAAAGCTCAAAATCTCTTTCCACTTTACTTCATTTCATTTCACTTTGTGTGTTCCTTTTTACAACTAACCCACAGCCTTAAACACACTTGGCCATGAAATAACACAGATAAAACCTGCTTGCTTCATCTTCAAGCTTTCGCCTCATCAGGAAGATTTGCCAACCTGATCAACAAAACTTGAAAACACTCATAAATTCGAAACAGAACAACGAAACACTTGACAAGATACAACCAACCACCTGGAAGAAAGTTGCAACAGATTCTTCCTCAACTCAGAGAAGCCAGGAACCTCAACAAAAACAAAACAGCAACATCACAGGAACATTACCATGTAAAAAACAGACATGATCACCCCCTCCCCCCACCCCCCACCCCCCCCCAAAAAAAAAACAAAAGGTTGATCTCAGATTGTCGCTCACATCAGACACAGACAGAACCCCAAGTCCCTCTGGGCCGAAGGCCGATTCAATCTTCTCCGACAAATCCTTGCTCCTATCCTGCATGCAACCAAGCAAACAAATCAAAACGAAACAAAAAAAACCCAAAAATTATGAAGAGAGAGAGAGAGAGAGGGAACCAGGAGATGAGGGTAGGGGATGGAGAGAGTGCGGGAAACCATGGGTTGGGGAGAGAGGTTGGTAAGGGTGGCGGAAGCCATGGGTCGATGGGAGAGGGCTGCGGCCACGATGGAAGAGGTGGCGGGAAATTCATATTCTCTGTCGCCATCACCTTTTACCCCACTTTTTTTTATTCTTTTTATTCCCTTTATTTTTTCCCCAATTCTAATTTATTTTTTATCAACTAAAACTCACTTCCTACATAAATTTTAATTTTATAGATAATCTCTTATTTAGTAATAAGATAAATAATAATAATTTGATTTCTTAAATATAGATTTTATAGATTCTGGTGACTTTAAAAGTTAATTGTTATAGATTCTAAATGATTTTAAAATTCGATAAATCCTGCTTGAACGAGAAGAAATTAAAAGTATAATACTTTGATCTAATATTATTTTCGTTGTATTTTAATTGGTTAAATTTCCTTCTTTCAATTGGAGGTAAATATTGAATTTTAAATTTATTAATAAGGGTGGATTTATTAAAGGAAGATGTGTTTGATAAAAAACTTTTAAGTTGGATTTGCGATAAATATTAGCGGGGATAGATTATAAATTTTCAACTTTAATAAAAAGATAAATAGGGTGGGTCCTTGTAAATAGCATCAAAATCAATTTAAAATATCGTATTAGATGGTTGACTATATTGAATTATTAATATGGTCGAAGAAAAGAATTCTGCGTAAAAAGTTTGTAAGATAGTTGGATTTTAATATTCTCTATGTTATCCTCGTATTAGAAAAAATAACTATTTGAGTAAACTCTAATTTATTATCTTTAATTTCTAGTAAGTACTTTTAAATGATTGACTTAAACTTATCAAATTGTACTTAGGCATAGTTATTATAGGCGGTGTCGGAGCTTAATTAATATTGTATATTTATATTAGATTGTGCGCAATATTTGGATTATTGCCATGGGCTAGGCTTCTGAATTGAAAAAAAATCTTTTTGAAGATCAAAATTTCTTTAAAATAAGTAGATTGTATGACCCGCAAGATTAGACCACATCTAATATATAGTGAAGTAAGATTTACCATATAAATCAAATGATCCTAAATTTAATTAATTATTTTTGAAAATATGATTTAGAGCTTGCATCTAGGTTGTTTTGAATAATATTAGAGCCAAATCTAAGATTGTTTTAGATGGTGGACTAGAGTATTTTAGTTGGTGGGCTAGACTAAATTATTTTTAATCTGTACATTAGGATATAGCCACCTGATTGCAATATCCTTGTGCAAAGTGGGGACTCTCGACATAAATAAAGTTATTTAATGTCACTCTTATGGATAACAATTATTATAATTTATTTTCTCATTTAATTAGAATTTATCTTTAATTTCAATCAAATTTTATATCTAAGATATTAAATTATTATAATATATCTCATTATTTTGACGAGAATTTATCTGTGAAATTAAAATTTATCTGTAATATAAGTGGTACATGATGTGACTTCTTCCCTATTTTACTCTTATTAATAAAATAAGAATTCAATACTAGCCTCTGATTAAAAGTAAGAGATTTGGCCGATCGAAATATAATAAAAAAAATTAAATCATTAGAATATATCTTTGTATTTAGTTAAGATTTATCTTTGGAGTTAGATTTAATCAGAATCTAAATCTAATTTATTAGATTATTGTAGTGTATCTTATTATTCAACGAGAGTTTATTTATAAAATTAAAATTTATCTGAAACATAAATCTTGCCTTATTTTATTTAAAAGCGTAAAAGTGAAAGCTTGGAAAATAATTTCCTTAACCAATGTTTTTTATGAAAAAAAAGTCAGAGAACATGGATCCTATTTCATTTCATGACCAATCTACACTTGGAAGTCCATATCATTCGCTATAGTAAATTGTAAACGACAGTTATTTATAGAAAAATGCTGTTTTAACTTCCAATCGTCACTTGAAAGACTTGCATTATCTCTACATAGCCATTGAATGTCGCAACTCCCAAGGCTTAAAAGGAACTAAGCGTGAATTCTTTATTTATAACTGCACCAGAGGTGGGTCTAGTATAGAAGAAGAAAATTTTATTACACAAGCTGGTAGAAGAGGTGCAAGAATCACTGAGGTAGCTCATCTTCTCCGGAAGCTCAACTCTTTGATTGATAAAGGCGAGGAAAATATGCAAGGCTTTCATCTTCTCTGGAAGTTCAACAGTTTGATGGTCAAGGCAAAGACAACTGCAAATGCTATTGCAAATGCAGGAACAACTACAGCAACCAATGCCAAGAAACCTTTCCTGTAACCAAAATAACTCTTGAGGAATTGAGCCACCTCCTCCCCATTTTCCAGTCTATCATGCACGTCTTTATACTGTGATACGATCAGCCCATACAAAGTCCAGGCCACTGGGTTCGTCCAGTAGTACCATTTCCAAAAGCGAGGTAGCCTCTGCTCAAGAAAAATGAAATTGCAACCATTTTTGGTGTTCTGAGATTCACAAAAGAAAAACAATGAAATGTAGAAAAAAACAGGATGAATTTAGGACGACCAACCTTTCTGGGGATGACGAAGCCAGAAAAGAGATTCCATATTGCATAGAATGCAGTGGAAATGATGGCAGCCATTGGTTGGCTAGGCGTGATGCCTACGGTCATCATACCGTAGAAGGTGAAATATAATAACGTGAAGTACATTAAGTAGACGTACCAGAAGAACTTGTCAGCTTGCCAATCAAATCCCATCATTGAATACACTATGAGCGAATATGTTGTGACTTGAACAAACACATATGGGAGTTCTATTATAACCTGCAAAAAGTACACAGATAGCATAAATCTATAGATGAGTTAGCAGATGCTCTCATCACCTAAATAGCATAGGAGATGCATGAAAAGCTTTCACCTGGCCAAAAGCATAAGGAAAAGCAGAGTACATCCCAGCAGCCTTTTCTCTATAAAAAACGGTTCTTTCAATTGAGACCACTGGCTGTACTGTAGAAGCATTTAGGACACCCAAGAAGAGTACAGCAATGAACAACGCTCCAAGTGCATTGAATAGGTCTTGTTGCTTGTTCCTGTCATAAAGGACAATATTTGGTGATGACAAACAATTTTGCTCTGCAATAGAAAGTAATGTGCCGGAAAGAAGGAGCTCACGTCTTAGACCCAAGATCCCAGAACATGCTACCAAATATTATGGCTACGAAGATTGTGAACAAGAACCTCACGGCATTGTAAGAAGGGTTTTTCCAATACGAAAGGTGTTGCTTCCACAAGCAAGCTATGCACTGTACACGAAAAGGTTGCGGAAATTTAGTGGGAAAGGTGAGGTCTTGTGAACCAGGAGGTGGTTGGCTTAGTTCCTGGATAAGATCCTTATTCCGCCTGCAATGAATTGAGAATGCAAGTGCCACTCACATAAAAGATATAGTAGTAATTTGCTTCCTGTCAGAATGCTACCAAACTACCTATATAGATCTGAGTTTTTGTATGTTTCAGAAAAATCAACTCCCAGAGTCTCCTCTTGAGCAGGTGTTGTGACTTCTAGCATCCATGCAGCAGGATTATGGCCATCTTTTATCTTTGCAATTCCGCTAATGGCCTGATTTTTTTAAAGTTGGTTTCATTAGATTCACTTATATGCAATCTATTGTTTACTTTTGACAGGAATGCAAACTTGCTGCCTACCTCAAAATAGTCGATAAGATGACAAGAATTACGTCCCAAAGGTCCTACATATATTTCCTCACCTCCTCGTTTCAGTAAGAAGAGCTGCAAAATCATAAATGTAGGAGTTGAGAGAGTTAGCAGATGTAGGGAAAACTAAAAATAATTCTAATCAAACCTCATCAAAGGACTCAAAGATGTCAATGCTCGGCTGATGAATTGTGCAGACCACAGTTCTTCCGGTGTCCACCGTATTTCTAACGGTTCGCATCACAATAGCAGCTGCCCTTGCATCCAGTCCTGAGGTAGGCTCATCCATAAATATTATCGATGGGTTTGCAACCAACTCAACAGCAATAGTCAACCTTTTTCTTTGTTCAGTTGAGAGCCCATCAACACTAGGCAATCCAATTATGGCATTTCTTATCTGTGCTAGCTCCACAAGCTCCATCACCTCCTCGACGAACATCTGAAGAAATTTTGTAGCCTCAGAGAGAAATATTTCCAAAGAAAAAAAGAAAAATGGTCACAATCATCATCTTAACATTGTCCCGACTAATTTATGGTCGATACTGTGTCAACTGATTGACTACTTACACCTTGTTCATATATCATTGCAAGCTGGTATTAAAACAATCTAGTTTGCTTAGAGATTAAAGGTGACAAAAATGTGCAGTGGTAGTCACATAAAAAAATGAGTAAACTTCCTCATCATACTAACCACTCTTGTTGATTTATCCACCTCACTAGGTAAACGAAGCCACGCCGAATATATGAGGGACTCATAAACTGTAACATTTGGGGAATGTATATCATTTTGCTCGCAGTAACCAGAAATCCTAGCAAATGTTGTTTGTTTCTTAGGGTATCCTGAGATTGTTATGGTTCCCTCTATGTATCCACCAGTCTTTCTTCCAGCCAGTACATCCATCAAAGTGGTTTTGCCTGCTCCGCTAACTCCCATTAAAGCAGTAAGAACACCTGGCCTAAATGATCCACTCACCCCCTTTAAGAGTAGTAGTTTATTTCCCTCAACACCTTGGTATTTCATTTCCTTGAAAGTAATATCAGTGAGATTAGTGAGAATTTATCAACAGAAAACTCATCATGATTAATCATTCTTCATTAAAAACTTATCTACCTGAGGCATGTCCACAGAGTATTTGATCTCATCAAATGTTAGAGAAAGAGGTAAAAATGGTAAAACCATTCCCTTCTTCTTGTTTCCATTTACACCCTCAATTCCACTACGTGAAGTAGTGAATTCTTCTACGTCTATATTTCCCTGCTCTGTTTCTGCAATAATAATATACAAACAAAATTATGTAACAGGATAATACGATGTACTTGTCCCAAAAGCTCGAGCTATTACAAAAGAGAATCACTAAATGTTTACTTCAACACTCTCCCTCATATACAAGCAGAATTTTAAAGGCTTAGCAAACATGAGGCAAATTAATATTTCTCCCCTAGACCCACTTTTGGCTCTGATACCATATAAATTTTAAATAATTTAACTATTTGTTCTAAAAGCTCGAGCTGTTAGACAAGAAAACAACTAAAAATTTACTTTAACAAAATGTATTTAAATATTCAATGTATTAACAAAGAACATTTACCCGGCAAGCTCTGTCCAACGGTTGTCCTTGTACGCGCAATATTCTGCTCATTCCAATCCTCCTCAGATATAAACACTTGACGCTCTCCTAATGCTGCACCATATTTAACAAAAGCTTCCAGCTAAACACTAATATGGTGCAAACAGGATTTCTTAGTGCTTCTTGCCAACACAAATATCACTTACGATTAAGAAAAGTGAGAGCCAAAGCATAACCAATGTTAAAGACGATTATATGTCCAAGTAGAGTAACAACGCTGATCCAGTACCAATAGCCGTGTGGGAAGACTCCCCGTGACTTCATCACTTGATAGCCCAATGTCTGATTTGTTCCTGCAGGAATCTAAATGGGAAGCTAATTAGCAAATGAATAATAAAAAAAGTATTAGTCTCTTTGAAGATCCTCACATGGCTCCATTTATGTCCAAGGAACTCGTTGACTGACAATCCGTTTTGCCCATATGTTATTGGTGACATCCAATAAGCCCATTTCCACCATATTTTCATATCCACTGAAACAAAAATTGATAATCTATTAAACTAGTCCATTACATATAATCATGTGAAATACCTTCTTCCAGTCCAGGAACATACCCCTCGTGAGAACAACGACAAAAATCATGTTCTTAAAATATAATCCCAGTAATAAATACCACCCAAAAGATAAAAATGAGTTAAACCAAGAATACTAACCAAGAAAACAAATTACAGAAATTGGACATATGTCAACCAATGATGAAACCAAGATTCCTAGGTTTAATGCAGTGTTGGGTAAGCAAAATGGCCATGTAGAGCAGGAGATGTGAGAAATAAAAAGATGAAGAAGTGATATTTTCATTGATTGCCTTTACCACTACAAAATAGATGTTCAAATACGTATGGAATGCGAATTAAAAAATCAAACAAATCTTTAGCAAATTAGAAAATGGATAGTACCAAACAAATTCAAATGTAAAAAAATATATGCACGAACAACAATCAGACAGCTTGCTAATAACTTGGTCTATGCCATTTTTCTAATCGTCTATACGCTTTCAAGAGATAAATAGCATGAATACCTCTTGACACGACAAACCCGCCCAAAGTCACAAGCATTACCAATGAGAAAGTCCCAAATGTATTTGCAATGAGCATGGTCCTACCCAATGAAGCCACAAATCTGAAAAGGCATGCGGCCACCTGATTCAGAATAATGAGTAGAAGACATTGCCTGAAGAACCTGCAACATAAACAAAACATACCATGAATACGCTAAACAAATGTATGCGAAAATAGCATTTTGTATCTTTGTTTTAAACTTTACCTCCCAGCATTTGGATCAAGACCAGTTGGATAATAGCTCAAAGAAATCCAAATACCAGCTTCCATAAATGATATGGGAATCGTTAGCATCCATGTGGGCAAGGCATAAGCCCAAGCTGGAAAAAATAAGAGGTCCCTCTGCTTGTAGAAGACAGGAAGCCTGACTATGGTTAAAGCAAGATCCGAAAATCCATTGAACATAACTATCAGAAGGGTGAAAAATAGAGAACCCATATAAATCCCTCCATCCAGTACCGTCTGGTGGTGCATGTGAGATCTAATGAACACTGTCGTTGAGAGCAAACAAAGACCTAGAAGCTGTTAATGCAATTATAAGTTTAGATGCTTTCAACAAATCTTGAATACTTACATTTAAACTATCTTGTTACCTACTTGAAACATCTTAAAAATGTTTGCAAACGAGTTCCTTTTCAATAACAAAACCTCTCGAGCAAAACAGGCTCGTAGTAGTTCCCTTTTGTTAATACCATATGGTGAGTTTGTCAAAGCAGCTGGATGACTTTTGCTTTTTTCAAATGGACTGGACAGTTCTTCCCCAAGGTTCCTGCCAACGTGGAATGATTGGAATGCATCTGCAAATTCTTGTACAGAAATGAACCTATATTGTTCATCTTTGTTTATCCAGTACTGCTCTTGATCCTTCTCAGATGTCACCTAACAAAGAAACAAAGATGAAGACCTGTTAAGCTTTCTCATGTGCAATATTCTGAAGAAGAAAAGAAATTATCATCTGGCGGATTTTACTTCTTGCAGGAAATCAGCAACACCTTTTCTCTCTGGACATCTGAAACCCATTGACTCAAAAAACTCAAGAACGTGCTCACGAGGTCCTTGATAAACAATCTGCCCCTCAGAGAGGAGAATTATGTCATCAAACAGCTCGTATGTTTCTGGGGCTGGCTGAAGAAGGGAGATGATAGCGGTTCTGTTAAGGATGTGTATGGATTGATTCAAGGATTTTATTATTTGGAAGGTAGTAGTGCTATCTAAACCAGTTGATATTTCATCCATGAATAATGCTCTTGCAGGCCCTACAAGCATCTCTCCTGCAAGTACATGCTTGTTTTATTTAGAACCTTTTAACATACATAAAAATTTTTCATAGACATTTGAATGATCTTGTAGTTGTTTGTATTTTACATGTTACCACCTGTTGTAACACGTTTCCTCTGTCCTCCAGATATTCCTCTCCTCATCTCGTCCCCCACCATAGTATCAGCACAAATATCCAATCCTAGAATCTGCATAATGAAATAATTCAAAATGAGAAGTTATTGCTTTCTTTTGATCTTTTTGATGTGTAGAACTATCATATTCTTTCATCTCCAAAGCAATACCTTCAGAATGTAATCTGTAACAACACTGGTTTCCTGTCCTTGAATAGCTACTGCCTGTAGTAATTGGTGTTCAAATCAGGTATATGTATCTTACTTTTTGCACTTAAACATAGTAGACTATGGTATAAAAACTGCTTCGGCCTAGGATTCATTCATTTTAAGAAGCTAAAAGGATCAAAAAACGTGAGAACATAAACATATTTAACAATAAGTGGTAACTTCATATTTTCTGCCACTATTTCTATGTTCTTTGCCTCTTTACAGTTTACTTCTATACAGAAATCTATACAGAAATCCTATCATAATAGAAACTACTCACTAGAACATGTGTGTGTGTGCGCACACACAGTCCCACATAGATAAGTGCACGATGTTTACGAATTACCTAAAGAGAAAGCCAAAACTTTCCTTTATTACCTTCATGAAGGCATCAATGTCTGGGTCTGGCTTAATATTTGCTTCTTTTTCTCTTCTAGACAGCTCTACCAACATATCTATAGTTAAGGCAAATGAAATAAGATGATGCCTAAAAACTAGCACAAAATTCATCACAAACTTTAACTTTGGTGACATACCATAATCAGTTCCAACACCTTGACATCTTGCCGAGAAAGCCAAGGTTTCCCTCACTGTCAATTCTCCTAGATGGAGATCATGCTGACTAATATAAGCAGCAGTCCTCTGAGGGACAAATTCATTCAGCTCATGGCCATTGTAGGTTACTTTCCCTCCTACCTGATGGTTTTCACCATTTTGTTACAGTTAGGACACAATTTAAGACAATAGCACGAATTTCATCAAATCATCAAATTAAGCAAAAGATCAAACTGGAAATTGAAACCCTGAAAAAACATTAAGTGTGATACCTTGAGGTTATTACTAAGTTTACCAGCCAAAGCTAAAAGTAATGTGGTTTTGCCAGAGCCTGGAGGACCTAAAAGCAAAGTAAGCCTGAAATTGGCACAGAGGAGAGTTATTACCTGCCCCTTACAAACAAATCTATTCTCATCTGGCATATTCCAAGGTGTGCTTACCTGCCGGGTTTGATGATTCCACCAATATTATTGAGGATTGTGAATGGCTTTTTTCGATTTTGAAGAATATGGAGGTTGTTCAGGAATCCCTTCCAGATTAGAATGAAATTTCAAATACATGAGCTCAATAAAAGAAGACCCGAGTAGGACCTAATTCTAGTTCTGCAGTGTTCACCTCTACTAAGTTCGCCGTGAAATTGATGACTGTAGGTATGGCTCGGCTACCTATATAGACTTGTGCTTCCACAATCAGATTCTCGAACCGGACTTCAATAGTTGGAAGATCGATACCAACTCTAGATCATTTCATTGACAATCAGAAAAAAATTTAAAAAATATATTCAAACAAGCATATTCGTTAACAAACTAAGCAGTGACACATGAAGAACATGAAAGCGGATGGGTCTTACTGATCGATACGATTCTTCAGCTTAAGCAGAAACTTCCCATTATCCTCTTCAGCAACTCTGATCAACCTGTCCAGCAAAATCTTCTTCTCATGATAGCTGAGTTTTTCAATGTCAATTTCCCGCAGCTCACCAGCTGGGGTCATCAATAATCCTTTCCTCAGACGGTCGTAAGTGGGCAGCTTTTCCAGAGCAGCCCACTTGAGAGCTTCCTCATCATCTTCATCTTGAGAAGACTTGGAGAAAACATCAGGTACATTGCTCCTCCATATAGAGGAGCTGTTTCGCCCCGAAGTGCTAACTCTTTGAATCTCTCTAATCGATTCCATCCCACCTAACCTCTCCACAAACAACTGATCAGCTAACACACAAAATCAAAATCACAGGCTCTCCACCATTCTTTGAAAGAATGGAACTATGCATTTCCTTCTTACATGCAAATCTACAAACGCATGGCCAGCACCAGACACTAGAGGTTACCAGAATGAAAACCCAAAATTGAAGAATGCTGAATTTTGCTATAACATGTTAAGAGGAAGAGCTTGGTGCATGCTGGCTTCAATTTACGTGCATTCCTTTTGGTAGTTATCATAATTGTGATGGAGACGGGCTCGTAATTTGTTGCACGAAATCACAACGCAAAGAAACACGTTGAACGTGCAATCACATTATTTAGGCTTGCGAAAATATCAAAAATAGCCAAAGTCTCAAATTATTATATCATACATGACCACTTTTATGAACTTATTTCATTTTCTTAAAAGATTGGTCGCCACCGATATGGATAGGAATGGTTGAAACTTGGCAATTTTTTATATTTGCAAATCATACTCTTTAAGATCGGATATAATTTGAACACGGAAATGGGTTCGGGTGATTTATAAATATTATATATCTGAAAATGGAGCTCCTCCTTGTAAAATTGGGAGGGTTGTCACACCACTCCTCTGTAAATAAAATGTTTGATTCTCATTTTTCACTCACAGACTCATGTTTTCTAAAAAGTCACGCCAAACATTGATAAACGTAAGAAAAAAATTCAAATCAAATGTTTCTACCAAATCACTCAGGGTATTTTTAATTGTGGAATTATTTTGGCCAAAAGACTAGCCAAAGCTTGGTTGAGTCCCAAACTTGCCCAAGCTTGGTTGAGTGCTAGACTCACCCGGCTTGGTCAGCCAACTTGCTAGCCCAACTTAGTTGAGTGGCAAACTTGCCCGGCTTGGTTAGCCAACTTGCTTGAGTCACAAACTTGCCCCGCTTGTTAGCCTAGCCTAGTTGAGTTGCAGCCTTGCTCTATTTGGTTTAGACACTTGCCAATTAATATGGCTTGGTTGATTTGGTTTAGACACTTGCTGATTAGTATGACTTGGCTGAGTCGCAAACTCGCCCTTCTAGGTTCGGCCATCTTTCTCAATGAGTCGCATACTCGCTAGGCCTTATTAAGTTGAATTGCTGATTCAAGACTGATAACCCAGTTAGCCAGTTTAACTGTGACTTGATTAGCTCAAGTTGATCGAACATTTCTCTTGTACTTACTTGAATATTGCTCGAGTTTGTATTTATTAAAGAGATTATTTAAACCGAGTTGGTATACACAACATGTATCGCAAATGATAAATACTCCTTTAAGGAATTACATTTGTCAAATTGCAACAAAGTGATATTTTGGAAACCTAAAACCCTTATATTGCAATGGAGCTAAGGAAAGATTTTCCTTTCAGAGTTTCTTTGTAAATTTTTGTAATTTAAAGTATTATCAATGAAAAGTTGAACTTGTGTTATTTTTTTTACAAATTTCGTACTTAATAGTTAATTTAATTGTGATATGTTTTAGTGACAAGTGTGCCTTTATATGACCCCAAACTCTGATATTTGCATCATATAAGCCCTCAACTAACGAGGCAACAACCTCCAATTTTTAAATTTGTGTAAAAAGCCAAACACATGCCATAAATTTGCGCAAACAATAATATTCAAATTTGAATTGAATACGTATATAAATATTTAGATTCGAACTAGATAATGTTCACATCCAAGCTATATCGGATGCAAACCATGTAGAATAGGTAATGAAGGAAATCTGAACCATTTAAGTAGGTATTTATAGACCTATAGAGTTAAAAACATGGAAGAAATCCCAAATTAAGTATTAAGCAGGTATTGATAAGCATACAAGTTTAATTCAAATAAGATTTAAATATTTGAATTAGATTTATTAATTTTTTAGGATTTATAATTTGGATAAAACTATATTCCAACGTTTCAAATAATAAATTATAATAAAAAGATCATAGATTAAGTTAAGTATTATGAGTCCTTAAAGTTATTGTGAGTCAAAATTAACCACAGTTCAAAGAAGACTAAAAGTAAACTATGATGAGAAGGGAAAAACTTCGGTACTTAAAATAAAGGGTATATATACATTTAGATTTTATACTTCTTATAAAAAATTAAACCATTTTACATAATCTTAATTCAAATAAAAATATTACATATTAAGTGTAGTTGCACTACCCTTTAACAAACTTTAAAATATAAAATGAGTAAATAGAATCCTACTATGATTAGAATTCTTATATACTAAAAATAATTACTTGGTATGGTAATATGATAATTTTTTTAGAAAAGATATTTAGTAGATCTAAATTTTTTTATTTTGGAAAATGCTAGAAGACTCTAGCTCCTCCTTATTTATAGTCTAGACCAACTAGCATTGTACACATGGCACCTATCAAGAACATCTTTTAGTAACTCAAAAAGATTATTAATTTTTTAACTAGCTAAAATATCTCTGTGGTATTTTCTAAAATCTTATGCCAGCAAACTTGTCAAGCTATTTTCTACATTATCATAAAATATCACTTATTTAACTGTTTGTTTCTTTTAAATTTGTTTGTTTGTCAATAAAAACTGATTATTAATTAATATGGCACTTATTTATTTATTTTTAATGAGAAATTTTAGTATCAGCTCCTGATATAAAAATATCACTAGTTTTCCGATCTAGTCACTCGTTCAAATCACATGACTGTAATTTTTTTTAATAGAGATAAAAATACCCTCTTCATCCGACCGTCATTGTAATTCAATTGTCAATATTAAAGTCAACTTACATAGAAGTATCAAGGGCAGCTTAGCCTATACTAATTATTCTCTTTTTTAATCTAAATCATATATTTTTCTCCTTCTTATTTTTATTTATTTTTTATTTTTAAATTTTGCGATCACATACGTTTGTTTCACATGAATAATGTGAAACAATGGAAGTTCATGTCCAACTAACCTGAAATAAAATCTAGAAGAAATTAGGTACGACGTTTAAATCTGTGCACTTAAAGATATGATCCAAATTTGATCGGTTAGTGGGCCAAATTCTGATTTGAGTGAGGAGGTTCGTCAAACTTCTCACGTTGGATTGTAACTAAAATTTAGGTTGGAAGTAGTTTCATCCAAGGGTGTTTATTGATCAGGTTTGATCGGGTATTACTTAAACTAAACCCATAATTTAAACTAAATTTATAAACCAAACCTGATTATTTATCGTATAACTTTCTACCTTTAATATTAAACTTGACCATTTACCATTAAGGGAAAACCAGACCCGACCATTTATTAAATGGGTACTCATTTAACTATTCAAACTACCTGCTTGAAAAAAACATATTCAAAATATATAATAATAATGCATGTTTTAAAAGGTAAAGCTAACTGAAAAAATATTTTAAAAGTACAAATAGGATATTTGATATTTTATTAATGAATCATAATTTTAAAAGTCAATAAAATATTTATTTTTTATAATTAAAATTGTAATATAAGAATCGGGTATGGGTACAGAGTACCCGTCACTTTATTACCAAACCTCATCATTTATAACTAAAAACTTATTTCTCTCAAACCAAACCTTGTTATTAATTATCCAAATCCTTAATATTAAAGTTTGGCAAGGTCAAGTTTTGCAAGTACCCAACCCAATAGGCACCCATAGTTTGATCTAGTATTGCTAATGGGTCCGGGTAAACAAGGTACCCGACTCGAAGATTTCAGATTTGTGTTCAACCATAGTGTTATTACCTGATTTGTACTGGATCCCTGTTCGGGTCTCAAAGGACCTAAGCCTACAAAGACCCAAAAAATATTTAATTTAAATTTTAAATATTAGTTTTTCTTTATATAAATATATAAATATATATATAATATTCTAAAATATATTATATTTTATTATAAGTAGGAATAATTATCACAAAATATTTACATTTTGTGTATTTTTATACAAATTATGCAATATATTTATTATCGGTTCAGGTCAGCTCAGGTCCACTAAATGGGGTTTGGGTCTAAGCTACTTACATGCCTATTCGTGTTTGGATATTTAATATTTAATATTAGGTTAAGTTTGAGGCTTGCACTCGGACCGAATCGACTCATTAAGAACATTCCAATTCAAAATAACTTAAAATAATATAGTCTCCCATGACCGAGCCTTCAAGAGTTTTCTCTTATCTCTTTCTCTAGAAATTCCTTAACCCATGCTTGGATCCAAACCTAAGATTTGACTGTTATTATAACTGGACAACTTTTTGTTATTCAAGAAAACAAATTTCTCGAAAATGTAGAATCAGATATATTGGGTGTAGATGGCTTGGCACCATCAATCTACATGCACCAATCTCAACTAACACCATTTGTCAACTTTAGTGCACTTGGATGCTCATCCCAGTGTTGGGCCAATCTGTTATGCCTAGGGTTGATCAATGGGCAAGCCGAGCCAGGTTTTGCAAAACTCAAACTCTACTCGTCTGATTTTAAGTTTGGCCCAGGCCAATTCAAGTTCGAGTCGAGCTCTAGCCAGCTTGATTTGTATAATTTATATTAAAAATTAATATTAAGACCTGAAAATTTTAAATCGATATGATTACGCATAAAGGATAATATAATCATGCATGTTGTTATTTAAATTTGTTATTGTATCATGCTCTTCTACAGCATTAATTAAATTCCTGAAAAATAATTGTTTCGAAACCCTAACCATTCTAAGCAATGCCCACTCTGATCATCATGTCCCTCTTCACATTTGGCCCTGCTATTCCACAGCAGTGGCAATCGATTTGTTTCAGTAATACCAAGAAAATCATAATCTTAAGCGTTTTTTTTCATGAAATTTGCAGATATTTTCAGCATGCCATTGTGCCATGGATGCTCTCACCTGCTAGATATGTAGATGTTTGTTCATATGTAAATAGCCTGGACAATGGGTCTTACATCCTTGATCCATCGTTTCTGAAATGCAAGTTGTTCTTGTCATCTACGTGGAAACCGAAGGCAAGGCAACACATTTATGCAGAATTCAGTACACAAGCTAAGAGAAACTGATAAAATTGAGTCTGGGTTTTATGTTCTCCGAAAGCTCAACGCTTGAAATTGAGAAACAGAAGATAATATGAAAATTTTATCTCATCAAAATGTGAGAAAGAGCTGAAAATATGGGCTTTTATCTTCTCTGGAAGTTCAACATTTTGATTGAGAGAGCAAAGGTGACAGCAAAGACTGTTGCGAATGTGGGAACAATCAAAGCAACCACTACCAAGAAGTCTTTTTTGAAACCAAAATAACTTCTAAGGAATTGGACCACTTCTTGCCCATTTTCCAGTGTATCATGCACATCTTTGAACTGTGATATGATCAAACCATACAAAGTCCAAGCAACTGGAGACACCCAGTAGAACCACTTCCAAAAGCGTGGAAGCCTCTGCTCAAGAAAAAGAAGGGCTCGTAAACATTCTTGGCACATAGAACTAAAGATGAGAAAAAAATGAAGTAAAGATGATCAACCTTTTCGGGGATTAAGAAGCCAGAGAAGAGGATATTTAGTCCATAAAATGCAGTGGAAATAATGGCAGCCATTTGTTGGTTAGGGGTGACGCCTATGGTCATCATACCGTAGAATGTGTAGTACAGTAATGTCAAGTACATGAAGTAGATATACCAAAAGAACTTGTCAGCTTGCCAATCAAATCCCATCATTGCATACACTATGAGCCCATATATTAGTGCTTGAAATAGCACATATGGCAGCTCTATAACAACCTGCAGAAGTATTGAGATGGCACAAATGTGGTACAGAATTAGCAGATGCGCAAACCAGTATATGAACATATGAACAAATGAGAAGCTTTGACCTGTCCAAAAGCATAGGGGAAAGCAGAGTACATTCCAGCAGCCTTCTCTCTATAAAAAACAGTTCTTTCAACTGAAACCACAGGCTGCACTGTAGAAGCATTTAGGACACCCAAGAAAAGGATAGCGATGAACATCGATCCCATAGCATTGAACAGGTCTTGCATCTGGCTCCTGTGGTAGAGAACATTTGTTTTATGACACAAAAGAGTTTTAGTTTGTACTAAAAAGGAGAGATGGTAAATAAAAGAGGCTTACGTCTTAGATCCAATATCCCAGAAGATGGAGCCAAATATTATGGCTACAAAGACTGTGAACAAGAGCCTAACAGCATTGTAAGAGGGGTTTTTCCAATATGAACGATGTTGTTTCCACAGGCAAGCTATGCACTGTACTGGAAAAGGTTGTGCAAATTGGGCGGGGAAACTAAGCTCTTGTGAACCAGGAGTTGGATGGCTTAGTTCCTGGATAAGAGCCTTATTTCTCCTGCAAAAAAATGCCAATCAAATCGACAGGACAGTAGTAATGATTAACAAAATGTGATGGGTACCTATACAGTTCGGAGTTTTTATAAATTTCAGCAAAATCAACTCCAAGAACCTCCTCTTGACCAGGTGTACTGACTTCCAACATCCATGTTGCAGGGTTGTAGCCATCTTTTATCTTTGCAACTCCATTGACAGCCTGATTTTTATAAATTGGTTTCATTATCTCCAACCAATGGACACTTTACTTCTGAAGTAGACATAAACTTGCATCCTCACCTCAAAGTAGCTGATGAGATGACAAGAATTACGACCCAAGGGTCCTACATAAATTTCTTCGCCTCCCCGTTTCATTAAGAAGAGCTGAAAACAAAAAAAAACACAAGTTTAAGGAGTGTCAGAGTTACCAAATCAGGCACAACTTCATAATAATATTGATTTGTACCTCATCAAAGGCCTCAAATATGTCAATACTAGGCTGATGAATTGTACAAACAACAGTTCTTCCTGTATCCACTGTATTTCTAACAGTTCTCATAACAATAGCAGCGGCCCTAGCATCTAGTCCAGAGGTCGGCTCATCCATAAATATTATTGATGGGTTTGCAACTAGCTCTACTGCAATAGTCAACCTCTTTCTTTGTTCTGTTGAGAGCCCGTCAATGCCAGGCAACCCAACTATGGCATGCCTAAGTTGATCTAGCTCCACAAGCTCCATTACCTCTTCAATAAACATCTACAAAAAATGTTATAAGACATGAGGTAACACTTTGAAAGGATGAAATAACGGTAGTTAATAAAGCTATAGATAAATTCCACATCTTACTAACCATTCTTGTTGGGCTATCCACCTCACTAGGCAAACGCAGCCATGCAGAGTATACAAGGGATTCATAAACTGTAACATTTGGTGAATGGATATCATTTTGCTCACAGTATCCGGAGATCCTAGCAAATGTCTCTTGTCTCTTGGTGTATCCTGATATTCTAATAGTTCCTTCTATATATCCACCAGTCTTCCTTCCAGCCAGTACATCCATTAGGGTCGTTTTGCCTGCTCCACTGACTCCCATGAGTGCAGTAAGAACACCTGGCCTAAAAGATCCACTCACCCCTTTTAAGAGTAATAGTTTTTCTCCCTCAACACCTTGGTCTTTCATTTCCTTAAAAACATATGTAGCAACCATGAATTTTATCGACAATAAGCTCAAGATGTCATAAGACACTTGTTCATCATTAAAACTTATATACCTGTGGCATGTCCACAGAGTACATGATCTCATCAAATGTCAAAGAAAGAGGTAAAAAAGGCAGAACCATTCCCCTCTTGTTGTTACCATTGTCATTCCTACCTTCACTTTGTGCTGAAGTAGATATTTCCGCAGTCATAGTTTCATTCCTTGTTGCTTAAATGAATTATAAAGACCAAATGTGAGTAAACAATAGCATTCAGAGTGAATCATTTCTGCAAAGCTTTGTTCAGTTACCAGGAAAGCTTTGCATTGTGGAAGAAATCCCAATGGTTGTCCCTGTACCAGTATTTTGTTGCTCATTCCAACTCTCCTCGGCTATAAACACTTGATGTACTCCCAATGCTGCATTACATTCAACAAAAGCATGTGGCTATGTGGTACGATGTGAAAATACTTTCTTAGTACTTGTTGCAACGATAAGTATTACTTACGATTCAGAAAAGTGAGACCCAAAACATAACCTATATTAAAGATGATTATGTGCCCAATTAGTGCAGCAATGCTGATCCAATACCAATAGCCATGAGGGAAGACTCCTCGAGCTTTCAGCACTTGATATCCCAGTGTCTGATTTGTTCCTGGAGGAATCTGTGGAGGAAGTTAATCAACTGTTAATGGATAATTGGCCAAAATATGTGCTCTTGATTTGCTTTCAAGCTACTTACACTGTTCCAGTTATTTCCAAGAAACTCATTGACAGATAATCCATTATGTCCATACATCATTGGGGATAGCCAATAACCCCACTTCCACCACACTTTCACATCCGCTGCAGCCAAAAAATAGAGTTCCGCACCATTGTAAATAAAAGATTATCATGCGATAATAATAGGCCCAAAGATAGTCCCATGGAACAAACATAATAAGAAAGGGATGTGACCATAAGCATGATCATCATTATCATCATCCACATCACCTTATCCTAGCTACATTGGGTTTGGCGACATGTATTTATTATAACCAATTGATTACTTTCACAACAGATTTAAAGTAGCAAGTTTCACGGTATGCCCTTCCCGTGACAGTCCTTGAAAAAGGGAGATGGACATAGGCAAATCAAATAAATTTAACCAAACACACAACATTCCCCAAACTAAGGAGGACAAAATTCAAAGCTTGCCCAGCTGCCTAGATATCATGCTAGCCAATAACAAAATAAGGATCAAATATTTGTATGAAATGAATGATGAAAATTGTACCTCTTGACAATATGAAACCACCCAATGTTAGAAGAATTACCAATGAGAAAGTCCCAAATGTATTTCCAATAAGCATAGTCCTACCCAATGAACCTACAAATCTAAACAGGCATGCAGCCACCTGATTAAGAATGACGAGTATGAGGTATTGCTTGAAGAACCTGCAAGATGGCCAATGTATTTCATGAACATACTGCGCATTAACACATTAACAATAGAATTCGAACTTTGATGGATATTTTACCTCCCAAAATTTGGATCAAGACCTGTTGGATAATAGGTCAAACAAACCCAAATACCAGCTTCGATAAATGATATGGGTATCCTCAGAATCCATGTGGGCAAGGCATAAGTCCAAGCAGGAAAGAATAACAGGTCTCTCTGCTTGTAGAAGACCGGAAGCTTAAGAATGGTAAAAGCAAGATCTGAAAATCCATTGAACATGACTATAACAAGGGAGAAAAATAAAGCACCCATATAAATTCCTCCATCTAGTACTGTTCGGTGGTGCATATGGGATCTGATGAAAACTGTCATCATGATCAAACAAAGACCTACAAGCTGTTTTAAGCGAAAATATTGTCAGATGCTCTCTGCATGGCTGGACATATATGGTTTAGGCAATCTTGCTACCTACTTGAATCATCTTGAAGATATTCGCAAACGAGTTTCTCTTGATTAGCAAAAATTCTCTAGCAAAACAGGCTCTTAGTAGCTCCTTCTTGCTAACTCCATAGGGGGAGCTTGTCAAAGCAGCTGGATGGCTTTTACTTTTGTCAAATGGGGTGGATAGTTCTTCTCCCAGGTTCCTGCCAACATGGAAAGATAAAAAAGCATTCGCAAATTCTTGCACTGGAATGAATCTATATGGTTCATCTTTGTTGATCCAGTATTGCTCTTGATCCTTCTTAGATGTCACCTATCAAATGAAAAAAAGGTAAAGAGCTTATTTCACTTGCCATCTGTAATACACTGAAGTAAAGGGGAAAAAAATGCAGTCTTGTGTACTTAACCTCTTGCAAGAAATCTGCAACACCTTTTCTCTCTGGACATCTGAAACCCATTGACTCAAAAAAATCTAAAACATGTTCACGAGGCCCTTGATATACAATTTGGCCCTCGGAGAGAAGGATTATATCATCAAATAAGTCGTAGGTTTCCGGCGCTGGCTGTAGAAGTGAAATGACTGCAGTTCCGTTGAGGATGTGTATGGTATGACTAATGGACTTTATTATTTGGAAGGTAGTAGAGCTGTCTAAACCAGTAGAGATTTCATCCATGAATAATGCTCTTGCAGGCCCTACAAGCATCTCTCCTGCAAGAACATGCTTGTCTTGTTCAAAAATCGTACACCAAATCTATTTCATAAACATTTCAATGATCTTAGAATTGCATTGATTTTGTTTGTGATCACCTGTCGTAACACGTTTTCTTTGCCCCCCAGATATCCCTCTCCTCATTTCATCCCCTACCATAGTATCGGCGCAAATATCCAGTCCTAGAATCTGCTCATTAATCAAACATGAATAGGACTTGTTAGTTCTGCCCTAATCTGGAGCATTTGCTGAACCATGGGTTTCATACCTTCAGAATATAGTCTGTAACAACACTGGTCTCCTGCCCTTGCATTGCCGCAACCTGTGCATTGATATCAAAGATGGATTCAAAGTTTGCACTTAATCAAGGTAAACCATTTAAACCTACAAAACCTACCTAATTTTTCAACGTCCAAAGTTAAAAAAAATCAAAGAAGATATAAGTGTGTGTGTGCACGCAAAGAAAGATAGGGATGATAAAATGAGAAACTCTAAAATGTGAGAAAAGAAGAAACCATCATGACTAAATTCCTAAAATAAATTAATATCACCTATTTTATCCATCATTCATCAATCATCCCTAGGAGAAAACAAACATCACAAACACATTTTGCTTATATACTAACCTTCATAAAGGCATCTAGATCAGGGTCTGGTTTAATATTTGCAGCTTTTTCTCTTCTTGACAGCTCTACCAACATATCTGACGGAGTTGGAAGCCAACAAATTCAGAAACTGCCTAAATAAAGGTAAACAGAAAAGCAAAAACTTGAATGCCAAGCTGAAATATGGGGTTAAATCCTACCATAACCAGTTCCAACACCTTGACATCTTGCCGAGAAAGCCAAAGTTTCCCTCACAGTCATTTCTCCAATGTGGAGATCATGCTGACTGATGTAAGCAGAACTCCTTTGAGGGACAAACTCATTCATCTCATGGCCATTGTAAGTTACTTGTCCACTCGCCTAGTGCCGAATTTGGGAAAAAAAAAAAGGAAAGCAAAATAGAGAAAAAAAAATCAAATTTGATTGTGTGATTGGCCTGAAACTTGAAAAGTCCATCCACATTTATGCTACCTTGAGGTCTTCCCTGAGTTTACCAGCCAAAGCTAAAAGTAAAGTGGTTTTCCCAGAACCCGGAGGACCTAAAAGCAAAGTAAGCCTGCAGAAGCACACAAATACAGCAATTACAATCAGACCACATTAGAAATTGCGTTGTCCCAATTTGACATTATGAAGATGCACAAACCTGCAGGGTTTGATGATACCACAAATATCATTTAGGATTGTGAAGGGCTTTTTCGGGTTGGAAGAACTCGGAGATTGTTCAAGAGCCCCTTTAAGGTGGAACAACAACTTCAGAGGCGTTTATGTTTAAGTAAAGAAGAGATAAATACTGACAAACTTCTCATTTTTGGTTCACCTCTATTAAATTGGAAGTAAAGTTTAACACTGTAGGCATTGCCCTGCTACCTATGTAGACTTCTGCCTCAACTTTCAGATGCTCAAATCGGACTTCAATAGTTGGAAGATCAATGCCAACTCTGTATTTCAATTACCAATGAATAAAACATAAACAGATTATCATTTCAGTACTGAGCAGTTGCACATTCATCAGAAGTAACTAGGAGCAGGAGGGTCTTACTGATCGATACGATTCTTAAGCTTCATTAGGAACTTCTCATTGTCCTCCTCAGCAATTCTGACCAATTTATCCAGCAAATTTCTCTTCTCTTGATAGCTGAGATTTTCAATGTCAACTTCCCGGAGCTCCCCAGATGGAGACGTCAAAATTCCTCTCCTCAGACGGTTGTAAGTGGGCAGCTTTTCAAGAGCAGCCCACTTGAGAGCTTCCTCATCATCTTCATCACGAGAAGATCTTGAGAAAGCGTCAGGTACGTTACTCCTCCACACAGAGGAGTTGTTTTGGCCCGAACTGCTTATTCTATGGATTTCCCTCGGTTCCATTAATCGAGCTACCTCTACCTTCCCAAATAACTTTGACAGACACACAACACAAACCCAAAGAGAAGCTAGCCCGTGAATTTACAATCCCATTAGCTCATCTCCCAGACCCATAAAAATGCCAACACCAAAAACCACTTGTCGTGGACAAATTCACAAACGCCTAGCAAGGATGCAGCTATCAGGCCAACCAAAACAAGCAGGAGAGTAACAAACTCTGCATTGGCACCACACCATGGACGGCGGGAAGAGATTCATTGGTGGGCTTAGTAAGACTATGGACATGCAATGGTGGAAGCAAGCTCACTATTAAACAGAACTGCATGCATGTGATGCACGCTGAGATGGAGATGTTCACCGAACTGCCAACCAAAATAATAAAAAGATGGTACTGGAGGGGATATCCATCGTTTTTGAAACATAATTTGAATACGTTTCTTTTTGTGAATTTATATTGAAAGGAAGATTGATGCATGATTCTCGTCCCATCCACCATGAGAAAGATAGATCGTTTGGTGCATTGGTTGGTCCGGTTTTCTTGGAAAACAAAATGATACTGCGTTCACGGTGCTAACAACACTATCGTGGTTGAATTTGGTTGATGTTCCGATCGAAGTTCGGCTCAAATCAAGCGGGTACGAGCCCAGCTGCGTTTGCTCACATTGCATGTTGCGTATAGTATATTACATATATTAAAAAATAATACATATAATTATATTATAATGATGGTTTTACGTGAGAATCTAGGATAAATTATTTGACTTATAATTGACTCAAAATTAAACTATTTAAATTTTTATAATTAATTTTATTTCAAATTATTTTTAAAAATTATATATTAATAATGTTCCAGCATTTTCATATTTGACTTAAATTGGACCAGGCTTGAAACCTTTTAAGCTCTACTCAAGCTCGAAATAAACTTTAACTCTGCTCTGAAATTCTAAAATAATAATTGTAAAATTATTTATAGCTACTAAGAAATTATTATAAATAGTGATTTTTTATTATTATCGATTTCTCCACTTTTATCTATTGTGAACTTAATTACCATAGTTTGGTATGATTAATTCGGGATCACTTGCATATAGTTAAGGATTATTATATCTTAAATTAATATAAACGAGCACACAATTTCTAAGGCCAAAAAGTACGGCAGCGTCACCTTTTCATGTTTATACGCTGTGGCCAATATAATGCCCTTAGATCCAGTGAAATCTAACGGCCACAAAAATAGTTGAGAGATTCCCTGCCCCACTTCCCCTAACTCTTCCCTTTTTTTTTATAAAATGATATTCTTGAGTTTATCTTTGTTATCTTCAACATTAAAAATGGTTGCTATAAAATTTTAAAATTTTGATTAGGATAATTCCCAACACAATTAATTGAATTGACTTCAAATGGTTCTTCTTGTTTATTTTTAAACGATGCCTCTTCTTGTTCTTCACATCTATTTTTTGTATTGTTTTCCTCCAAAGCGCGGAACCAAAGCGCGGAATTGCGTACTTAGATGGAGGAAAAATGCATCAAGGATGAGTTTTTCATTCTTCATCGGAGAATGAAGATTTGGTAGGCTAGGGATTTGCTTAAACTCGTTGTAACATTTATTTGATTGGTATATATTTTTATAATTAGGGGTGTTTTAAAAATTTAACTGTAATAATTACATTAATCTCTTTTAATTAAAAATATTTAAACTAATCATCCAAGTGCTACAACGACAATAAATCCCCATCCGATTTGGTAATGGATTGGTTTGTATGATAGTGACCATTTACCGGAATAAAAGTTGTAGTAGAAGTTTGGTAGAAGAGACGTCTTAGAATTGTGAAAGGGTATTATAGGAAGTATACAAATGTAGTTTAATGACCATTGTGAGGATTTTATACAAGGGAGTAAATAGCTGCATACTCGTTTAACTTAGATGTGCTCGTACTCGTGCTCGTGCTCGTACTCGCCGGTCATAATTTTTAAATGGGTTTATAAATTATATTTTGATTATTTAATTCTAAATTTTATTTTTAATTTAGCATGGATTCAATTAATCTAATTATTTATTTTACCCTCTTCTATATAATATGGCAAAAATATTTTGATTATTGTGGAATACTAGCAGATTAGACATATGACCGTTTGCAGCCGTATGATCTTGTCGGACATGTGAAAATATTTTATAAAGATAATATATTTATGTACATAGAAAAATAAAACCGAACCACCCATTACTCATGTTGTATATTGGACTCATAAAATATATTGCTCAATAAGATTATTAGTTTCTTTAGAGTAATTATATAACACTACATTTCGGTTCACTCGTGAACTAATCCGAAAAAATTATTTGCGACCAAATCATTTGCTAATATACTTGATTCGG
Source organism: Piper betle (assembly GCA_033002965.1). NCBI lineage: Eukaryota > Viridiplantae > Streptophyta > Magnoliopsida > Piperales > Piperaceae > Piper > Piper betle. The sequence goes on along the minus strand of JAURVB010005953.1, from coordinate 81,074 downwards.
TTAAACCAACCTCAGTTTACCTTTGGCGTCTCAAAATGATAATGCAAACATACAATGCATGGACGGAAAGTTTAGGTTCTCATGTTGTTTTAGATGCATGCATTCATATGCATTCAAATATAAAACAATTCAAACAAAGGAAATTTTTTAATAAAATGGTTGTTTTTAAAATAAAATAGATAGACCTTATCACATCAATCAGTACATATTTTGGCTCAAAAAGTGGTAGAGTAGCGTCGAAGTTTTTAGAGTAAAAAAAGAGTAAAATTATTTTGACCAATATCACCATCGAGAGACTAGGACTTAATGCGGATTTTTTATAAAAAATCACAAATATTTTCAAAAATATCGTGAAAATTACCAAAAAGGATAATCTTTGTGTTTTAGAAAATAAAGTTGTTTGTGCTTAAACCATGTGATTGGTGAGTGTGAAAGGAGACAAGTTAGATATTAACTTAATGATTAATTTCAACCATTAGGTAAAAAATCAACGATCAAATTAAGAGGAATGTTCTCGATGATTTTTAAAATTAAATAGTTATTTGAATTTAAAATTATGAAATAGTTATTGATGGTTACCTAAAAAACAAATAAATAAGTTGTTTGCACGCAAAGAAATATTTTAAAGTCACATTACTCGTGAGTCATGCCCTAGTATATTTGAATTCTAATTCCAATTGGATGGTGAACAATGGGGATAGTTTATGTAGTAATGAAAACTTGGATTAAAATATTAATGTGATTTATACTTAATTAATCATGTTTTAAAAAAATTAAACCATACCAATTACAAATTCTCAAGGGGTTTCTTTAAAGCAAAAATTATTATTATTGGTAGAATGAGAACGAAAAGTCGCCCTCTAATGAAAAATTGGAGATTCGACCAAACAAACTACATTCAATTTTTTTTTTAAAAAAAAATCAAACTACTATAGTCTCTCTCATCATTAAGTTAGTGCATATCTTTAAAACTAGAAGTGTGTCTCTAAGACATCAGAACTCTATCTCATTATTATTCATTAACGATTATTTGCAAAATTAGAGCCTATTTCTATCGTAAGTCATGCATGACACAACATCTTATTTAATAGACCTACACTAACCATCACTATCAATCAATTAATTCTCCATGGTGTGGTCTTGTTAATTATAAAAAAGATAAAATAAGATATCATGTAACTCACTCCTCAACACTTTTGGTTTTACAAGAAATAAAAAAACAAATGTATTGGAGGCCAGTTACTTGCAAGTTATAGCATGTCTTAGAAGTTAAATGTTCACTAGAAAGAGCTAACATATCAGTAAAGAGCGCCTACAAGAAAGCAAAGCAAGTTAATTTAAAAATGCTTCCTTGTAGAGGATATATTTCATCCCCCTCAAGCATGTCATGGTCAAAATCATGAAATTCATTAATTTGAATAAAACATAATTAGTTGGTCATTTATAACTATATTGCTTGACTAGGGATGGGCTCAATCAACCCGGTCACGATTGAGCCGTTGATCAAGTTGGTGTGACTGGTTTGATCGATGGACGACACACATCGAGCAATTCTTAATATTTATGTGAGCTACAACTTCTCTTTGGAATAATTTAATAGGTCTCACTACCTAAAATCTATATAGATAAATATACAATAAATAATTAAAGCAGTTATAGATTTTCAAATCAATCTAATGATTTTAGTCCTCTTATCTTAATTATTGAAATAATTATAATGAAAATTAACTTTAAAATATATTTAAGCTAGTGTATTTTTTAAAAATTTTAAAAATAGGTCATATTAATATCTAAAAAAGATAAAAATTTATAAACCTCCTTATTTTGCACTACTTTCCATACGTAAACACTCAATTACGTTGGAGATACTAAAAATTAGGTTTGACTTAATATATAGCACATATAAGCTATATGAAATGCATCCCATTTAATCTTTGTCTTAAAAATTCTAGTAAATTCTTTACAAAATAGGTTACATTGATTAGTCTTGAGTAAAAAGATGATTTCATTGACAGCTACAATAGGTTTATTCTTAATTAAATATGCTTAATAGGCCTAAAATAACCACCATCTCTACGACTAATACCATTCTTAGTGGGTTTGAAATATAGGCGCACAATAATATGGAAATGTGGTTTATACATTATATTTGAAATACTATGTCATACAGGCCAGTCCTACTTAGTATACAATATACCTTTATCGTTAGGCTATAATTCATACCTATTTTAATTCATATTTGATTTTTTAACCTAAAATATTTTTTCCTTAATTAAATATTGAGGAAAAAATATTTTTTACGTCAATTAAAATATTTTATTTATAAATTTAAAATCTAATTGAACCCAATTCAACCCGGCTGAACCAAATATACTTCTTACTACCTATAAATATATTATAATAACTAGTATGATATTCAAAATTACGGGTTTGTTGTTGTTTGCGCCACTCGGTATCATTCTCATTGTTATTCTTCAAGTGATATTCTATTCTTTCCCTCTTTTGAGGTTGGGAATTCTGTAGCTAATATGTTCAAAGGTAAGTATATGTTTGTTTTCATTTTATAAGTGTTAATCCTTCAAAAAGGAAATTGATTAAGGTTATTGTTTTCTGTTGTATCTTTTTATTGCAAAATTAACTTATAACAATATAGTTAGTTACTACATCTAAATGTTGTCCAATTTTGTGTTCAACTCGATGCTAAACTCATTTGTCAAGGAAATAATTAGAATTTCCATGGCTTTGTTAAAAATAAAAATAAAAAAATGGTCAAGCATATTAGAGTACATAGCTTCAAAATCTAAAGTCTAATCTCGTAATTAGATAAAATTCAGACAATAAAATATCGACTTTTTTCAGAAAAAATTCTAATTGAAGTTTGAGTGCCAATTAAAGTTATTTTTTCGAGAGTAGACCTCTTTATTTCTAATTTATAATTTAGAAAAAAAATTAGCCATATTAAAAATAGAAATAGGGGTTCTCTAGAATGTTAAGTTCTAACTTTGTTTATTCAAGTTGAAACTTCTTCTCAGGTGCCATTCAATTGACCGAGTGTGAAGCACTTAAACTCAACACAGTTTTTGTGTGGAAACTGTGTCTTCTTCCTTTTGCTATTCTTCTTTGTTACGATGGTTCTTTTCGGTGGTCTCTTGCCTTCATTTTGAATGTTTCTGGCATCAGATTCCAACCTTGCCAACCAAGGAGCCTGCAAAAGAAGCACATTTGTCAATCTGTTGGGCTTTGTGAGCAAAAAAAATGATCCCAATCTTTTCCAGCCGGCAGTCATTACTTAGCTAATTTTATTGGCTTTCATTATGAAACAAAGAGGAATAAAGAAGCCCACAAAGAGGACAAAGAAGAATCATACAGATATGTTTTGTGGCCGGCCAGGAATTGAGCTACAAAAATGGATCAGACTGAAACAAATGTAATTAAATTTGACTTTATCAAATAGTTGTTTATATTTTACACTTCTTATATATGTTAAGAGTACCGAAAAATACCGATAATCTGCTTGAACGTCTTATAGCTAATATAGTTGTAAAATCCAATTAGTTATCGCCGAATACCGCTCATTAAATATCACTAATTAATGACATTTTTAATGACATTTTTGAAAATTTTCAAGTAATAAATAAGTGCTGTTGTGTATAAATATCTAGGTATTCATCGGGTCTTATAACTAGTCAATAATAATTGGAAGAGTTTACAACTAATCATTTTTCACTGTACAAAATACCAGTATTGCAAATATCTGTCATTAATAACTTTGAGAAAAATAAATTATATGATAAGATATAAAGAAATAATTTTTATAAAAAAATAAGAATGTAATCGTCAATTTGGTTAACCTTTTTTATAAAAAAATAAACTCAAAAAATCAAAATTATAAAGAGAAAGTATGAATAATCAACATTGTATAATATACAAAGCTGTTCTCCTTAACCACCCCTATAAAATGATAAAATTGAAAATAAGAATATATATGGATATGGAGGGCAACAAGGCACCAGCTAGCTAATGGCAACACTCAAAATGAAATTACTTCCATGGATACATCTAATGTTCCCATTGTTTCTTCCCATACATTTATTTTAGGAATTGGAGAACAAAGATGCATGAAATCAACTTAACTTAAATAGAATGGTTAGATTAAAATAAACAAGGCAGTTTTGAATGGTTCATAGCTTCCTTTCCATGTTTTTTTAAAAAAACCAATTTGAACAACAATTGGTAACCATTTTAAACTAATTATTTTTGTAATGGAGATTACTTTGCTTGCTTTGCATTCTTTTGTTGGAGGCATTGCATTCTATGAAAGCTAGGAAATTATATCTTTGTTTTAAAAAATAGTATATTGTTTACCGAGTACTTAAAATTAGCCTAATACCCAACAACCCAAATATAAATTTACAGACTTTATTGATTGTCTTGCTTTAATACAATTGTAAACAAAAATTGGCTCTTTATTGTTTAATATTCTACCTCGTTGACTATAAATTTAAGTATAAACCAATATTTTGTGAATAAAAAGATAATTAAATGAAAAGTTTTCCACTGTGTAACACTTGGGAGGTTTTGTTTTGTTTTTTTATAAAAAAATGATGTCATGATTTGTCACCTGAAAATTAAATTAATTAACTAAGAAATAATTTAATTAGGCGGGAGACTTGGGCCCCACACTGTTGGGTCAGCAGCATGGACCCACGCTTGATTACAGGCTGCCGCCGGCTGTCTATCTTGTCAGTACATATGCTGAGGTGTACGGGACCACGTCGGATAAGAACACGCGCGTGCTGACGTGGAAGTTGTTTGTCCGAATTTTTATCAGCCTGGACGCAATCACACAACTCGGGCACGTACCCGCCGACACTCATCCGTTTTTCTAGTTAAATAAACTCATACTTATTACTGATTAAGAATCAAGACAACGAGATCGAATGCACATTTTATGTTACTATTTGATTTACGCTTCAGAAATGGTTATAATATTTTAGTTAGTAGAGTTAGCTATAACTACTTAAAAAATTTTCTTCATATTGTTTTCTATTTATTGAAAATAAATTAATTTTTTTAACGTGAAGTCAAGATGATTATTAAAAGTTATAATCTCCTTAGATAAATAAATACATAATATTTAATGTAAAAATTTGCCGTAGTGATTGACAATAAATTCTTCATTTAAAACGGCAATTTAATTGATCGAAGAGATGAAAACCCTGAATTGATCATCGATAAATAATTGTTAAGAATGTGATAACTATTTTAAGACCCTTGCTAGTTTTCCTTTTTTTTTAAAAAAAATTATGCATGTAACATACTGATAGAACATCAAATGAAAAGCAGTTTAGGTACCTCAATGATCATTCACACTACTTAAGCAAAACAGAATTTTTTTACCCATTGTTATTTTAAAATTAACCAATTTTCCTCTTAAAAAATACCCATTTTGATTAAAAATTATTTTTTTGTTCCTTTTCATGGGCTGGACAAGATTATTTTCTTAAGGAGAACATATTAATAGGTATGATTACTTAAAAGAAAGATTAAAAATGACTTCTCAATTTATTAAAGTCTAATTAAATGGTTCAAAAATGAAAAAATGGACATGGGCATCCGGATTATAACTGAGAGGTTGACCAACAAGGGCTGCTCAGCTGGGAAGATTTGGGATCCAGCTTAGACAAAGCATTTCATAATAAACAGATTAATAAATAAATACTTAATAAAAAAACATTTGAATAAATAATAACAAATGTTATAAAATGGAAGAAGATAGAGACGTAAGCTTGTGGGCAAAGTGGCTGTTTTCCACCTTAATCATCCTAAGAATCCTATACTCTTCATTATTAATTAATATTTTATATTTAAAATTTAAATATCTATATATTTTACATTTTATTTGACAAAATAAATATATAAAAAAAGAATTTTTGGTTGGTTTGGGGGGACGTGGGGGAGGAAGAAGACCAAATAGGCGCGGGCCCACAAACACGAGAGGGAGACGCGGTTGGGCGCCGTGGATCCAGCCGTGTGAGACGTTGACTCCTGAGCCCCACTCTCACAAGTGTGGGCCTACTCCCACCTCATCTCAGTACTAATTCATAATAATTAAGAGTAAAGGAAGTAGAGGACTCATTCATATATATATATATATAAACCTTAAAATAACGAATGAGAAACAAAAGTAAAGTCGTGTAAATATTGAGTAAAAAATTTTATGCCTTTGAAAAGTATTCGATTTTAGTGATTTTTTATTAGGAGGCAATAACAACTGCTCTTACCAGTTTTTTTTGGGTTAGACCACAGTCATAAAAGAGCTAAGGCCAAAATATGCTTGCATGTGGTAAATGCATGTTATTAATTAAATGTGTGTGAATTATTTATTTATTTTTATTTTAAAAGAAAAAAAGGAGTCAAATCAAACTATTCAAATAAGTTCTAGACCAATTTATAGCTTATTTTGATTTAGTTTAAAAAATAAATTAAAATGAAAAAGAAACTACAAGCTAAATTCAATTTTTTTTCTAAATTAATGTTATTGATATCATTAACAAATATAAAAGTTATGCACCATTCACAAATGAATATATCATAACAAATATAAATCAATTCATTCAAACACTATCATTAAAAACTATATTTTGATTCGAGTTATTATAAAACTAAGTCAATAATTTTGAATATGGCAAGTTGCTCTCACATGGGTAAATAATAAATAAGTTTTATTAATTTTAATTAGGGCTATTAATTGAGTGAGTCAGTTTGTAAGTATTTAGTATTCAGCTTGGTTCAACTAAACTCAAAACTCGATATTTAAATACTCGAACTCGAACTCGAATCCTTCGAGCTGAGTTTGAGCAAGGCACTATTTGACACGCCTCGATTATAACTCGAACTTGACTTATAACTCAACTCGAACTCAATTCGATAGAATAATATAATAATATAGTCTTTATATTATATATATATACTAATAAGTTTAATTGTAACTAATTATATTTATTTATACACAAAATAATAATAAAGTAGTAAGATACCTAGATGAATAGGTTCAATCTACATTGACCTCATTTTTTTTAATTGAATTACTTTCTACTTTACAATCGAGTCAGTTTTGACTTTACAAACGAACTAGGTTTCATGAACAAGTTGGGTTTGAGCTCGTTAAAAGTAAACAGTTTAAGTGTATTTAAACTCGAATCGAGCTCAAACGACATAAAAAATATTCTGGTCAAGGTCGAGCATACATATTCAAAACTCGTTCAAAATGAGGTAAATGATAAAGAAGTTTTATTAGCTCTAGTACCCATTCAAATCAAATAAATTGGAATAAAATTCTAGAAAAAGAAGGAATCAAATCAAACTATTCAAATAGTAATTGATAAAGAAGTTTTATTAGCTCTAGGACCCATTCAAATCAAATAAAAAAGGAATAAAAATTCTAGAAAAAGAAGGAATCAAATCAAACTATTCAAATAAGTTCTGGACTCATTTATAGCTCGTTTTGATTTAGTTAAGAATATAAATCAAAATGAAAAGGAAACAACAAGCTAAATTGAAATTTTGTTCTAAATAAAAAATTAATGTTATTGATATCATTAACAAATATAAAAGTAATGCAAGATTCACAAATGAATAAATCATAACAAATCAAATCAAACAATTCAATTTATAGCTCATTTTGATTTAGTTAAGAATATAAATCAAAATGATAAAGACACCACATGCTAAATTCAATCTTTTTTTCTAAATTAAAAAATAATGTTATTGATATCATTAACAAACATAAAGTTATGCAAGATTCACAAATGAATAAATCATAATAAATATAAATCAATTGATTCAAATATTATCATTAAAAATTATTTTTTAACTCAGGTTATTATAAAACTGAGTCATGAAATTTGAATCTCGACGTTGCTCTCACATGGGGTAAACGATAAAGAAGTTTTATTAGCTCTAGTACCCATTCAAATCAAATAAAAAGGGAATAAAAATTCTAGAAAAGGAAGGAATCAAATCAAACTATTCAAATAAGTTCTAAACTCATGCTCGTTTTGATTTGGTTAAGAATATAAATCAAAATGAAAAGGAAACAACAAGCTAAATTGAAATTTTTTTCTAAATTAAAAATTAATGTTATTGATATCATTAACAAATATAAAAGTAATGCAAGATTCACAAATGAATAAATCATAACAAATACAAATCAATTGATTCAAATATTATCCTTAAAAATTATTTTTTGACTCGAGTTATTATAAAACTAAGTCAAGAATTTTAAATTGGCCGTTGCTCTCACATGGGGTAAATGATAAAGAAGTTTTATTAGCCTAGTACCCATTCAAATCAAATAAAAAAAGAATAAAAATTCTAGAAAAAGAAGGAATCAAATCAAACTATTTAAATAAGTTCTAGACTCATTTATAGCTCGTTTTGATTTGGTTAAGAATATAAATCAAAATGAAAAGGAAACAACAAGCTAAATTGAAATTTTTTTCTAAATTAAAAATTAATGTTATTGATATCATTAACAAATATAAAAGTAATGCAAGATTCACAAATGAATAAATCATAACAAATACAAATCAATTGATTCAAATATTATCCTTAAAAATTATTTTTTGACTCGAGTTATTATAAAACTAAGTCAAGAATTTTAAATTGGCCGTTGCTCTCACATAAGGTAAATGATAAAGAAGTTTTATTAGCCTAGTACCCATTCAAATCAAATAAAAAAAGAATAAAAATTCTAGAAAAAGAAGGAATCAAATCAAACTATTTAAATAAGTTCTTGACTCATTTATAGCTCGTTTTGATTTGGTTAAGAATATAAATCAAAATGAAAAGGAAACAACAAGCTAAATTGAAATTTTTTTATAAATTAAAAATTAATGTTATTGATATCATTAACAAATATAAAAGTAATGCAAGATTCACAAATGAATAAATCATAACAAATACAAATCAATTGATTCAAATATTATCCTTAAAAATTATTTTTTGACTCGAGTTATTATAAAACTAAGTCAAGAATTTTAAATTGGCCGTTGCTTTCACGTGGGGTAAAATGATAAAGAAGTTTTATTAGCCTAGTACCCATTCAAATCAAATAAAAAGAATAAAAATTCTAGAAAAAGAACGAATCAAATCAAACTATTTAAATAAGTTCTAGACTCATTTATAGCTCGTTTTGATTTGGTTAAGAATATAAATCAAAATGAAAAGGAAACAACAAGCTAAATTGAAATTTTTTTCTAAATTAAAAATTAATGTTATTGATATCATTAACATATATAAAAGTAATGCAAGATTCACAAATGAATAAATCATAAACAAATACAAATCAATTGAGATTCAAATATTATCCTTAAAAATTATTTTTTGACTCGAGTTATTATAAAACTAAGTCAAGAATTTTAAATTGGCCGTTGCTCTCACATAAGGTAAATGATAAAGAAGTTTTATTAGCCTAGTACCCATTCAAATCAAATAAAAAAAGAATAAAAATTCTAGAAAAGAAGGAATCAAATCAAACTATTTAAATAAGTTCTAGACTCATTTATAGCTCGTTTTGATTTGGTTAAGAATATAAATCAAAATGAAAAGGAAACAACAAGCTAAATTGAAATTTTTTCTAAATTAAAAATTAATGTTATTGATATCATTAACAAATATAAAAGTAATGAAAGATTCACAAATGAATAAATCATAACAAATACAAATCAATTGATTCAAATATTATCCTTAAAAATTATTTTTTGACTCGAGTTATTATAAAACTAAGTCAAGAATTTTAAATTGGCCGTTGCTCTCACATGGGGTAAATGATAAAGAAGTTTTATTAGCCTAGTACCCATTCAAATCAAATAAAAAAAGAATAAAAATTCTAGAAAAAGAAGGAATCAAATCAAACTATTTAAATAAGTTCTAGACTCATTTATAGCTCGTTTTGATTTGGTTAAGAATATAAATCAAAATGAAAAGGAAACAACAAGCTAAATTGAAATTTTTTTCTAAATTAAAAATTAATGTTATTGATATCATTAACAAATATAAAAGTAATGCAAGATTCACAAATGAATAAATCATAACAAATACAAATCAATTGATTCAAATATTATCCTTAAAAATTATTTTTTGACTCGAGTTATTATAAAACTAAGTCAAGAATTTTAAATTGACCGTTGCTCTCACATGGGGTAAATGATAAAGAAGTTTTATTAGCCTAGTACCCATTCAAATCAAATAAAAAAAGAATAAAAATTCTAGAAAAAGAAGGAATCAAATCAAACTATTTAAATAAGTTCTAGACTCATTTATAGCTCGTTTTGATTTGGTTAAGAATATAAATCAAAATGAAAAGCGAAACAACAAGCTAAATTGAAATTTTTTTCTAAATTAAAAATTAATGTTATTGATATCATTAACAAATATAAAAGTAATGCAAGATTCACAAATGAATAAATCATAACAAATACAAATCAATTGATTCAAATATTATCCATAAAAATTATTTTTTGACTCGAGTTATTAGAAAACTAAGTCAAGAATTTTGAATTGGCCGTTGCTCTCACATGGGGTAAACGATAAAGAAGTTTTATTAGCTCTAGTACCCATTCAAATCAAATAAAAAAGGAATAAAAATTCTAGAAAAAGAAGGAATTAAATCAAACTATTCAAATAAGTTCTGGACTCATTTATAGCTCGTTTTGATTTGGTTAAGAATATAAATCAAAATGAAAAGGAAACAACAAGCTAAATTGAAATTTTTTTCTAAATTAAAAATTAATGTTATTGATATCATTAGCAAATATAAAAGTAATGCAAGATTCACAAATGAATAAATCATAACAAATACAAATCAATTGATTCAAATATTATCCTTAAAAATTATTTTTTGACTCGAGTTATTATAAAACTAAGTCAAGAATTTTAAATTGGCCGTTGCTTTCACATGGGGTAAATGATAAAGAAGTTTTATTAGCCTAGTACCCATTCAAATCAAATAAAAAAGGAATAAAAATTCTAGAAAAAGAACGAATCAAATCAAACTATTCAAATAAGTTCTAAACTCATTTATAGCTCGTTTTGATTTGGTTAAGAATATAAATCAAAATGAAAAGGAAACAACAAGCTAAATTGAAATTTTTTCTAAATTAAAAATTAATGTTATTGATATCATTAACAAATATAAAAGTAATGCAAGATTCACAAATGAATAAATCATAACAAATACAAATCAATTGATTCAAATATTATCCCTTAAAAATTATTTTTTGACTCAAATTATTATAAAACTAAGTCAAGAATTTTAAATTGGCCGTTGCTCTCACATAAGGTAAATGATAAAGAAGTTTTATTAGCCTAGTACCCATTCAAATCAAATAAAAAAAGAATAAAAATTCTAGAAAAAGAAGGAATCAAATCAAACTATTCAAATAAGTTCTAAACTCATTTATAGCTCGTTTTGATTTGGTTAAGAATATAAATCAAAATGAAAAGGAAACAACAAGCTAAATTGAAATTTTTTTCTAAATTAAAAATTAATGTTATTGATATCATTAACAAATATAAAAGTAATGCAAGATTCACAAATGAATAAATCATAACAAATATAAATCAATTGATTCAAATATTATCCTTAAAAATTATTTTTTGACTCGAGTTATTAGAAAAATAAGTCAAGAATTTTGAATTGGCATTGCTCTCGTATGGGGTAAACGATAAAGAAGTTTTATTAGCTTTAGTACCCATTCAAATCAAATAAAAAAGGAATAAAAATTCTAGAAAAAGAAGGAATTAAATCAAACTATTCAAATAAGTTCTGGACTCATTTATAGCTCGTTTTGATTTGGTTAAGAATATAAATCAAAATGAAAAGGAAACAACAAACTAAATTGAAATTTTTTTCTAAATTAAAAATTAATATTATTGATATCATTAACAAATGTAAAAGTAATGAAAGATTCACAAATGAATAAATCATAACAAATATAAATCAATTGATTCAAATATTATCATTAAAAATTATTTTTTGACTCAAATTATTATAAAACTAAGTCAATAATTTTAAATATGACTGGTTGCTCTCACCCGGGTAAATGATAAATAAATTTTATTAGTTGTAATACGCATTTAAATCGCCATTCTACAGAGTGTGCTCTCCCCGTAATAATCACCACCTTTAAAAAATAAAAAATAAAAAAGACTCATGTCTTATCGACAATGATTTAATTGAATCAAGACGATGGAAAGAAAATTTGGGTTCCAAGTCTGAAAACAAAGCCATGAATGAAAAAAACAGTTTTTTTGAAAAAGATATATTATTGTTTTGTTTTTGAAAGGTCAACGAGGCGGTTGAGGTGAGGCATTATTGACTCAACTCCTCTCTCTCGAGATGCAAAACAGATAGGGCTGCATTTATTACCTCTTCCCTACTTTACTAAACTAACTTCCCCACTTTAATTAATCCCTCCATTAATAACCCCGAAAAGAGCATTTAGGCATGCCCATTCAAACCCATTTATTTAAGACTTTTTTTATAATATTATATTTTTATTTTATTTTTTTAATAAAAAAAAAGAGAAATAAAGGAGGAGAGAGAGAGAGAAACAAATAAATGATGGGAAGAGAAGGGTGAGGGGAGAAGCATCTAATCATCTGGTATTGCCCTTGAGCTGGTCTATTGCTGGCTTTTGTATTTCTTCCTCTTCATCTCCTCAACCATTCCCCCATCTCCCTTCTTCCTCCTCTCTTCTATTCCATCATCTTACATTATACTAATACTACCCTCTGCTACTTCTCTAGTATTAGTAGGTAGTTGAATTAATAGTAGGAGTAGTTTTTGAGAAGGATTGGAGTGTAGTAGCAGTGGGAGAGGTGAAGAGAGAGATGAGATGAAGGAGAATACGTTTTACCTCAGCTTTGTTGGGCATTCTAGTCTGTTATTAATCTTATTTGCGTCGGCCGCGGCGGGCTTCTCCGGCCCAGGCCTCACCGACGGCGAAGCGCAGTACATCCGCCGCCGCCAGCTCCTCACGGAAGACGGCGACGGCGTCGGGCCGCCGGCGGCGGTCGACCCGTCGCTGAAATTTGACAACCCCCGACTACGCGACGCCTACATTGCCCTCCGGGCATGGAAGTCCGCCATCTTCTCAGACCCCATGAACCTCACCGCCGACTGGTCCGGCCCCGACGTCTGCGGCTACACCGGCGTGTTCTGCGCGCTGGCGCCGGATAACTCCTCCGACTCGACCGTCGCGGGCATCGACCTTAACCACGGCGACATCGCCGGGTACCTCCCGGCGGAGCTCGGCCTGCTCGCCGACCTGGCCCTCCTCCACATCAACACCAACCGCTTCTGCGGCGTCGTCCCCGGCTCCTTCGCCCGCCTCAAGCTTCTCTTCGAGCTCGACCTCAGCAACAACCGCTTCGTCGGCAAATTCCCCGCTGTCGTCCTTCGGCTGCCCTCCCTCAAGTTCTTAGACCTCCGCTACAACGAGTTCGAGGGGCCGGTGCCGCCGAAGCTCTTCGACCGCCCACTCGACGCCATCTTCCTCAACAACAACCGGTTCCGGTTCCAGATCCCGGACAACATCGGCAACTCACCGGTCTCCGTCGTCGTTCTCGCCGGCAACCGGTTCGGGGGTGCCTGCCGGCGAGCATCGGGAACATGTCGGCGACGCTAAACGAGATCATCCTCATGGACAACGGGCTCCGCTCCTGCTTCCCGCCGGAGCTGGGGATGCTCCGGGAGCTCACCGTGCTCGATGTGAGCGAGAACGAGTTGATGGGGCCGCTGCCGGAGGAGGTCGGGGGTTGGAGAAGCTCGAGCAGTTCAATGTGGCGCATAATATGCTCTCCGGAAAGATTCCGGCCAGTGTTTGCCAGTTGAAGAACTTGGACAATTTCACGTATTCCTACAATTTCTTCTCCGGCGAGCCGCCGGCGTGCCTCCGACTGCCGGAGTTCGATGATCGGAGGAACTGTTTGCCCGGGAGGCCGGCGCAGAGATCGTCTGAGCAGTGCAGGGCGTTCCTGTCGCGACCGCCGGTCGACTGCAGCTCTTTCCGCTGCGCCCCGTTTGCCCCGGGGCTTCCCCTCCGCCGCCGCCGCCGCCGCCTCCTTCGCCGGTTTTCTCGCCGCCACCCCCGCCGCCGGTTTTCTCGCCTCCCCCTCCGCCACCACCACCTCCGCCATCGCCTCCTCCGCCATCACCGCCGCCTCCTCCGCCATCACCGCCGCCTCCTTCGCCATCACCACCACCTCCTCCGGCACCAGTATACTGCGTCCGATCCCCGCCGCCGTCGCCGCCGCCGCCGCATTCTCCTCCACCACCATCACCATCCCCACCGCCGCCGCCGCCGTACCATTACTCCTCTCCACCGCCACCATCACCATCCCCGCCACCTCCACCACCATCCCCGCCACCACCACCACCCAACTCCCCGCCTCCACCTCCGCCCACATACTACTACAACTCGCCGCCGCCTCCAACCTCTTCACCACCGCGCGCCCAATTCGCCGCCACCGCCACCTGCATCGAACCTCCTCGCCGCCTCCACCCTGCATAGAGCCACCACCGCCTCCAGAAGAACAATCTCCTCCACCACCACCATCGCCCCCATTCATCTACAACTCACCGCCTCCTCCTTCTCCGTCGCCGCCGCCACCGCCACGGTCTCCCCCTTACATCTACACCTCGCCACCTCCACCATCACCACCATACATGTACCAATCCCCGCCACCACCTCCACCGTCCCCGCCACCTCCAATTCACTACGAGTCCCTCCGCCGCCATCTCCTCCCCCGTCCTCGCCGCCATACATCTACAACTCACCCCCTCCTCCTCCTCCGTCGCCGCCGCCACCGTCTCCTCCTTACATCTACCCCTCGCCGCCTCCACCATCGCCACCTCCCCCATCACCATCATACATTTACCAATCCCCGCCACCACCTCCGCCGTCCCCGCCAATCCACTACGAGTCCCCGCCGCCGCCGTCTCCTCCAATTCACTACAAGTCCCCACCCTCGCCATCGCCGCCACCACCATATCTCTACAATTCACCTCCGCCGCCGGCCCCGGTGTACGAAGGGCCGTTGCCGCCGGTGAGAGGGGTTTCGTACGCATCTCCTCCACCACCACCCTACTACTACTGATGATTCTTTTGGGTTCTTGAGCATACTTATATTTTCTTTCAACCTCTTCTACAACCCTTTTCATCTTTTATTAGAGTAAGTACAAAGCAACCAAAAACATGGAGTGTTCATTCAATCGTACCTGCTCCTTCTTCTTCACCAGACCAGTCCTTGGTATTGAAATTTAGTGATTGGGAAGAAGAGAGAAATGGTTTTACTGGTAAGAATTTGAGTTGTGAATAAATTGGGAAGACACAGCATGAGATTGTATTGAAGGGGAAAAGTGGCATTGTATAGTTTGTTTGGGATTTGATGATGGATAAGTACTTTTGGTTGGTGTATTATTTTCTCATTTCATATCCATGTCTTTCTTTGTTGTTCTTGATATGTATGATGATACTTGCTCATTTCATCTGGTTGGCTTCTGTGTTGCTGGTTCTGCACCAATCTCTTGACTGGATCTTGCTATCTCGTCTCTGGGTTGAGTTGTTGTTGGAAGAGAGATTCGAAAGCTCTTGAGCTGCTGCTTGTTGTTTTAGTGCGTAGATTTTGTTCAGTCAAATAATTCTGATGCTTTTGCTCTGGATCGAACGAGACGTTCCCATAGTTTGTTGGCCATCCATGGCCGCAAATCACGCCATGAAGGGGTTAAGTGCCATGCTCTCTTCCCATCTCACATCCAAACAAACAAGCGGGAAAAGCTCTCTTGTCGGGTCATTTTTCAGTCCATGTGAAACAGTCGATGATTTTGAAGACTTGTGAGGCACATCAGACACGGTACCCACCACTTATTAAGCAAATATCGGCTGCGTTCTAACTCCTAATTACTAGAGATTTACGTGGTTGACTCCCTTGTTTTCCATTGTTTCAAGTAGAAAAAAAAAATTGAGATCAGGATGGAACAACCTAATGCTTGTGTGTCTACAATCTCTTTGTTCCAAAACTCTGGTCGATCTTTTTAGGGTCAGAATTCTGAAAGTTAGAATAAACAGGGCAAATTGCACCGCTAATTTCTATGTCCTGTCATCTTCATTATAAATTTCAAGAAAGGAACTTGTCAATTCTTTGACAAGTGAGGGTATTCGTTTCTTTTTTTAAATCAGACCTCAATCTGTGCAGCCATGTGCTTAGATAAACTTGTTATTTAAGTCAATGAGTGAAACCTTTCAATTTGGAAAAGAGATTTGATGCTAAGCTCCTTTTTACACGGGAGGATTTGATTGCAAACTTTTGTTTTCTACACTTTTGATTAGATGATGTAGAACCCATTAATAAAAGGTAGCTAAATGTTGATGTTTAGATTGTGATGTTACTCTAAGAAAGCATGATTAGAAACAAGAAAACCATGTCGTAAAGCCCCTTTGATCAAGAGCTCTCTTTTTTAATGATCAAGAGCCTTATTGGCTATTGAATTGGAGGTGAATGGCACACGGACATGTGGTTGAGCCGATATTAAGTTATGAACAGAACAAATTTTGTTTTGTCATTTTTTTACCCAAGAATGAAATTTGCCAACTGGGTTCTGGTTTAACTATCGGAACATAAGTCCAACTTACCAACCTCCGAGTGTTTTAGGTGGAAACAGCAAAATCCCTCTGACATACTCCATGCTCTGTCCTATCCTTTTACAGGTGTAGAAGCAGGTTCTGTTCATAAGTATCCAGGCACCATGTATTTGAAATTACAGATTCTGTTCATCAGTTGAAAGTTATCTCGTGGAAAAGTTCTTGGGAGTGTAGATGTGGAGGGAACACAAGCAAAGAATGAAGAGCTTTTTTTTTTCTTTTTGAAGTAAAAGAATGAAGAGCTTTTGAGGATTAGTTTGGACTCATTTTTGGTAAGAAAGCTTGGATATCCTCATTTTGTGTGCCCTGACCAAGGGAGAGTTTTGACAAATAAGGGTTTCAAAAATTTCTTTTTGTTATGTCAGGCTTCTTAATCTTTTTTGCTACATAAAGGTTTATTAGATGGAATTGCCACTCATGTCCAATTCACTTTTTTTCTTTTTAAACAAAAGTTGATCGAATCCTTCGTCACTAAGGCTCATTCATTTTTTGTAAAAATTTCTTTAAAAAAAAGAAAAAAATGATAAAAAATTACAAACCTGGGTGAACGATAACTTTTATCTCTAAAGATTAGCTCACTTTCTTATCTTTGATATACAAAATATTAATTCTTTTTATTTATTTGTCTCTCTTTCCATCAAAGTTAGAAAAGAGTTGGGCCAAGAATTAGAAAAAAATAATTAATCAATAATAACAATTTTTGATGTAAAAGATGGATAATATTTTTTAATACAAAATAACGAACAACTAGATTGGCGTTTAAAAAGTAATAAAAAACCCATTAACTATTTATAATCTTACTTCTAATAAGCTTAAAAAAAAAGGATCTTTGAGGGCCTGGATGGAAAGTCGAAAAACAAAATTTATGGAACTCTAATATGCCACACAAACCTACAAAAGGGTGGAGGAGTATTAGGAAGGGGATGCCTACAAGCAAAACATTGAAGATATAATATTAATGTGGGAGGGTGGCAGACCTTTTGGTTGGTAGTTTGTACCCACCAGCTGATTACCACTATTTCTTCTTCCTTTCTCTTCTATCATATGCTACTCAACATGCCAACTCCTTTAAATGAAAGGCCATCAACATGCCAACAGACCCTTGGTTTGCTTCTATTTGATATATATATTTTTATGCTAACCTTTTTTTTTGTTTTTTAATCTTGTTGCAAAAGGTTTTGACTTCCCATGATTGGTGCCATCAAAGTATGGCATGGCAATTAGCAACTATATTGCCATATAAAAATAAAACTACAACTAATATTCCCAAATTTTTATAGTAAAAGATATATGCAGAATGAGTCCACAACCACAATTATATTTTTCACTGGTCATCCTATGATGCCTGCTTCATGCCAGTATTTGACAATTATTGGTACAAGGAATCCTTACAGTGTTGTGATGTGCACGTTTCCATCTGCCTCATTGATGCTTGTTGAGGGTCCAAATTGGGTTGTTTCAATATGTTCGGTTAGATTAATAAAATTTATTAATAACTCATTTTATCGGTGTGAAAAAGATGTATAATTTACAAAGAAGTAATTAATTATGATGTAAATATGAGATGTAAAATCTCTTCACAAAATATTTTCTTTTTTTTCTTGTGTTTTAAACAAAAAATTTGATTGTGCTGAAATTTCTATCCGAATTACTTGGTGAAAGTTTTACTTGTATGTTACCATAAAATGCTCTAAAAATAGTTTTGTCATTAATATTTTACAAATTTTTCATTTCTTTCGCACTAACCAAATGGAGCCAAGAAGTCAATAGATTTCTTATAAGAATGTAGAAGCTGCACATAAGTTGGTAAAGCAAAAACACCGTCCACAGTGAGAGTGTGATGCCAAACCCTTGTTATCTACTCAAGACAACACTGAGAAACATCCATAGATAAAACATTCACACAAAAGATTTCCATTCAAGGATTTATTTGGTTCAATCCTACTACTGTCCTGTGCTTCTCAACCCTAAGCTTCTGAGCTTGAGCAGGACATGGAGAACAACTCCACACCCAAATCCAATGGCAGCACCAGATGACACAAGTGACACTCCAGTGCAAAGGAGCATAACAAATGATTCCTCCTTTGTGTTCATGTCCCTTGAAGCCATTGCCAATTCAATCCCAGCAAACAGCAGCAGCACCCCCAACAAGCCCACTGGGAATTGTGTCAAAACCTTCACCAAAGAGGTGCCCAAAACAAGGCCCATCACCATCTTGCCCAGCCCCAAGATCGCCACACACCCGCCACTCCTCCCCCAAACTTGTACTGCCCGGCGAGCCCTCCGGCCCCGTGACAGCACGGCATTGCCCCGAACCAGCAGCCCACCAAGTTCATCAATCCCACAGTCACCGACACCGATGTAGGGGACGTGCCCTCGCCGGGGAAGAGGTCGTGCGACAGCTTGCAGACGGCGATCACCGAGTTCAAAACCGACAGGGGAATTTGGGGTTTTGCACCCTTCACAAAACCCTCCTTCCATGCCTCTCTTGGAATCTTCACCAGGGAGATGGTAGATGGGCCAAATTCAATCTCCTGGGCTATCTCAGGCTTCCTTATGAAGGCCAAAACCACACCCACCAGGAAAAGAATCACGGCAGAAGGAATTGAAATTAAAATTCTCATGACCTTCTCTTTCTTAATCCATGGTTGCCCACTGGGGGAAGGTCATCCCTACCATGCATTTGATTATCTTGATGCTCACTTGTTTCCTCACCTGCACCATTGATGACCACCACAAAGGAGGCACAAATGATGGCTAGAAGAAGCCCATCAAGGCCCAACCATGGCCTATTTCCTTTGGCCTTCCCCTTGGAGAAATCTTGGCTACTCCTCACGTATTTGACAGCAGTCATAGCAAATGAAAGTCCTTGTGATAACTGCACACCTCTCACCACAGGCAATGGTATTAGCCTATATACAAACCTCATGAGCCCGGTGATACCCAACAAAAAGACTACTCCGGCAGTGCATATTCCGGCGGCCATGATCTCCGGTACGCTGAAACCGTCGCCGCTGGAGATCGCCACGGCGGCTATCGACTTCATCGGTTGCACCGGCATTGGCATGCCGTAGATCATGCCGGTGATGATGTTGTAGACTCCGGTGAAAATGAGAGTGGTGCCGAGGTTGAGGTCCTTGGCAAGTGTTAAGGCCAGCACTATTGGGATGTAGGTTCCAAGGTCTCCCATGGCACCATTTAGCTCGGACCATTTGGAATGGAAGGTTAGGTTTTTCTTCATCTTTTGGAAGATGTTGGTAATGGTAGAGGGATTGTGGGTTGAGGAGCCATGGTGGTCTACTTCCTCCATGGTTGTAGGCTAACCTTGCTTGACGGAGAACTAAGAGAAAAGAGTCTATTTATGGCGGAGTTCTTTAGGATAGGGATTGATGAAAAAATATTAGACTTCTAAACAACTTCTTTTGAGTGCAAAATTCTTTTAATAATTTGTGATAAACACATTCATTTTAATGTTTAAACTTTCTCGTATCTGATTTATACTCTTTTAAATTCGAAATAAATGAGTTGAGTTTAAGTAAATTGAACTCGACTTGCTCGATTAACATCTGTTAAGTTGATATCGTATTTAAACAAGTGTAAGACCATGCTCACTGCAGCCAAAATTGAAGCACCGCATGCTTGACAAGCTAACAGCAAGCAAGAATGGCGTTTTGTGAAAGCGGAGGTCCATACTTGATAGAGTGGAGCATTCCAACGCAAAGAGTTAATGAACCTTCAATGTTTTGTGGACAGGGCGTGCAACTGGTTACAATGCATGGTGCTAATTTTATTTAGAGGTTTTTTTAATAAAAAAAAGAGATAATTCGGGGAAAATGCATTAATTTATTTCTAGTTGATTTTGTGCCCAGCATAGAGTCAATTTGCTTAAGGTCTTTCCCAAGACCCAATTAAAGAAAGCAAACCCCTACCCTTTAAACATGGTTAATGAGAAAATTTTTCTCCTTAGAATGCCACCGCACTTCCAAAGTGTGGTGTATTTGTTGTGAAAATCTTTTACCTATTTTCACTTTTTTTCTTCTTTTATATTTTGAAATAAATGCTACCAATTGTAGTTGTCGAGGCCCGTTCCCCTCACAAGGTTTGCCACCGTCGATGACATCAACGTTAACATCTCAGCAATACAGTCGTCTTCTGCCTTAACGTATTTTTTATTGTTAATATTATTGTCCCACAACTTATATGAGTTGCATGGTGACTAATAAGAACATGAGTTCCTAAGTCCTCTAAAATAGTTAGTCATTTTGAAATGAAACTCATAAACCTATTTTCACATTATATCAAAGCAATTTTCCAAGGGACTCCCTGTGTAATAATGTCTCTTCAACACTCACATTTATTATAGTGCACAAGTAATTTGCACAACTTGTCTGTAAATGCCCAAAATGGGATGCCCATGTAACGCAGATGTAAGGTCTATATGCTGAATCTAATATAGGTTGCACATGCAGGGGTGTGTTTGTAAAACTCTAACTTTGGGTTAGGGTTTTTCGGCTGGTTGTTTTACCTGGTTCAGGTCAATCTCGAGTTGTGGTTTAAGCTAGTTTAGCTTTCAAACTATGAGTATTAGACCAAGATGACCGTATGAGCATATTATGGAAGTTGAGTATGCCCGATATATAAATGATAACTTAAGTTATGCTACACCAGAGCATGGGTTATCAACGTATATTTGAGGTATACAATTTTTTGCTTATGTTAGCCAAGGGTTTTACGGCTAGATATAGGTCGCTCTAACGCTTAGTATCTATTTAGGCTTTTCAAGATCTCTCTTTTACATGCATCTTAGAGATTTTAAATTATCGGATTACCCCTGTAAGTCGGTTTGATTTGAGTCTCGTATCTTCATTCGATTGAATTCAGGGTTTTGAAACCCATTTAGTTTTCTTGCCTTAATTCCTGTCTAGAGAGTCATTGTTAGGCATCGAGTTAGTTTTGATTGTTGTGGGCATTAATCTAAGTTTTCCAACCATATATATATTGTGTATAACTTAAGTGGATCCCATTAGGCTCACAAGTTGTTGGGTGTTTAAATCGCGCCACATGGCAAGATCAAAGTCATCCACGTCAGCCCTAGCATTGCCCTCTCCTATTTTCTGGTAAATTCTCCCGCGATTTTGGAAGACTTTCTACCCCTAGAGCCACCACCACTTTGGCTTGCCATCGGCAAGACTCTGGCCACCAAACAGGCACCACCAAGAGCGGATTGCAGTTGGCTATTAATATAAACCCACCTCGGCTTTGGTGCCACCGCCGTTACTCCACTTTATTCAACTGTTTCCTTGGCTACTATCGTCTTGCGGGCCATTTTCTAGTGCCGACAAGCCTCCTTCAGTGTGACAGACCACTGAGATCAATTCCCTTCTCCGAGGCCAACATTTTGACCATCGTCATGGCTACGATCACCACTGGTTATGTAGTCACTTCACGGGGGTGTTTTCCCACCTTTCGGCCATTTTTGAGCCAATCGCTTGTTGGGCACCGTCGATCACTACCTCAAACACCTTTACTATTTGACAACCGACCAAAAGAGCCTAGCCCCACCAGCTGTCGCCAATGACTCTACCTAGCCCAGAGCCATTTTCGGCCATTTTTTGGCAAACCAGTGGCCGGGCTCCTTTAGCGACCACCCTGGTCACCACCGCCTCGTCATTCCCTGTCGACCAAGATTGTTGGCGACCCCAGCCTCGCTGCCATTGGTGCTTTTCGGCGATGAGCACTGCAACGCGTTTGGTGCCTATTTACTCTGCTCATGTTTGTCTGCCCACGTGTCTACTTTTCCTAGCCTTGTTCACTTGCCTAGCAATTTCATGGTCATGACCGTGCTCGTGTCCATGTCCACCTTGTCCAGCCCAGCCTAGCCCAACCAGTTGACTTGGTCAACTCAACACGGTCTCACTTGCCCATTTGACTCAACAACTTATTTTTGCCTGTTTTCATCTATTTTTCAACCCATTTCCGGTAATTCTAGACTTCCTACATTAGTTTAGATGTATATTCATACTATTTAACATATTTTGATATTATGAATATTTTTATTTTTTTATTGATTATTATTTATTTTTGGTTATTTATATATTTGTCGATTACGATGCATGATTATTAATTATTATTGATGATGTTATTTGTTAATATTATTCTTGTCCGTGTTTATCTTATTTAATTTAATTAGTTAATTAATATTATTTATTTACTCGTTCATGTTATTTATTTATTTATTTATTACTTACTAGTGTATGTGCTAATAATTACTCGTATTTAGACACAAACTTACGTAGTATTTGTAACACCCCATTTCGGCTCACCCGTGAACCGACCCAGAAATGTCACCGGCGACCGAACCGTTCGCTAATGTACTGGTTCGGTTAAGCCGACCCGGATCTGGCCTCGGCGTCTTAAGATGGGGATGCAACAATGAGATGCATGAATGGGAATAATTGGGTTCTAACGGAGTCCTACATGCATGTGATGATATGCAAGCAAAACAAAACCATTCAACAAGCAAGAAATTTAAATAAAAATTCATTAATATTTACGGAAAAATGGACAGAATCTCCCCCAAAAGTGCAATAGGGGCCAACCTGTCCACAACAAGGGTATATAAATATTTTATCAAAATATGATAAAACATAATAATCTACTATGACATTCAGTCATTATCTCTTTCGTTTCATCTGAGCCGAGTCTAAACTCCAAGGCTCCCTACAAATTCACAATTATCTGCTCGTCTCATAAGAAGCAATTTATCAAGACAAAACATTCTAATTATCATTCACACAGCATTAACACATCATCATTATACATTACACGTGGCATGTATATATGTGCGCGGTTCCGTGCTGCTCCTCTGCAGTCCCGACAGCTTTCATCGCTCGCATTCCTCACCTACATATATATAGAAAAATCGTCAGTAACAAGTGTTACCGGCCTAGAAAATAGCTAATATCAATCTGGCACAGGAGAGCAAACTCTCCTGTTGAATGAAAACCATATACTTCCTCAAGAACTCTCATCAGGGCGCATATAGGAGTCGTCGCCCTCAGGTCGACAACATCCCCTTTCCATATCATTCTCTTTCATTGGCCATTTCATCTATCTCTTCCACGGCAATTCATTCTCATTCGTCTCAGCCCTCTACGTCCTCCGTATTGCTCCTGGCCCTGAGTACAGGGGCCGAGTACTCTCAGGCATGCGCCTTCAGTACCCTTTGAAACCACAAGTCTAGACATGCGTTGCATTGCAGTACCCATGAACCTCCACACTTCTCCGGGTTTGAGGAACTCACAGGTGGAGTTATCAGGATCCCTTGGGAATGAAACGACCCGCACACCATTCCAGAGCCCACTATCGACACACATGTACCCGCTCGCGTAGCATGGTAGTCGGATTTCCCTCGTTCAATCTCTCATTGAAAACGCGAAAACTATACATATATACAAGTCTAGGTTGGGATTTATACAATAGGCCCGAAGGCATTGTGAGCTAGATCTGAAGTTAGAAAACAAACTCGAGGGATCTCATTCTCGAGGGTTATTAATCTGGAAAACTGTTGGTTAAACGGCCCGAGTTAAGTGGGATCCAATAAAAAGCCACTTAACACGTCCTGCATGTAATAAATCAAATACACAATAGAGTAGCGTAGCTCCTACACCGTATCTGCACAATCAAGCTAAAAACTAACGCCCGCATGATGAATCACACATCCTATAGTGTAAAACCCACGATTCGAGTCAGGGTTTTATATTCAAAACCGGTCGGTTCGACCGTTATTTTCGAGTCGAGTCAGTTTCAGAACACGTGTACTGAGCCGATGCCGGTCTCGTGTATGAGCCATGAGGGTCATGTGTACCCAAGTATATAATGATAACGTCATGAACACAGTAGAAAAGAATGAGTTATCAGAATATATAAGAGTATGCAGTTTATTTTTTTATTATGATATATAATGGATCGTAGAATTAGTTTTAGGCCGTTTACCGTGTTAGGACGCGTTAGGGACATTTTGGGTGGGTTGTTAGTCATAGAGCATATCATTATAATGTTGTGGTATTTGTTTGATTTTACAGGATTTTTCCCGATTTTTATGAATTTTTTTAGGATTTAATACGAGTTAGTTATGATATTGACTTGACTCGAGCCGGAGACTAGTCAAGTATTATTTACGAGTTTGCCACCACACACACCCCCGACCTTTCCTTTCTTCTTCCCCAAATCCTTGCCTTGCGCCACCACTGCGCATGCCGTCGCCGCTGCCGTGGGCGCCCACCCGGCCGCCGATCGTCGCCCCCTAGCTCCGCCACGACGTTGCCGTGCCACCCCGACCAGCCCCAGCCGCTGCCAGGTTGCCGTGACGCCGGAAAAGCCTCGCCTAGCGCCGCGGCTACATTTTGGATGCGTCACCGATTCCGCCGCCGGCGACCATCGCCACCACGATCAGGTGGTCGCCTCAGCACCCTCAACCACCCAGTGACCGTTCCTGACCGGAGCGGAGGCCGTCGCCGCTGTGGCCGGCCGGATCTAGCCACCCATCGCTGCCGGCTCTGTTTTACCATTTTCCGGCGAGCTGCCGCCTCCATCGACCTCGTAGATGAGTCGGGCTCGCCGAGCCGGTTCCAAGGGTACCCAACACGACCACTTTCCGGCCAGTAGACGCCGCCGGCGACTGTCGCCGAAAAACCGTCGGAAGCTGCCAGAAAATTGCCGAAAACTGTCAAAAAACCGGAATTTCTGGAATTCACCGGATCTTCCACGGGGCTCACCCAGTCGAGCCTGATTGAATGTCGGACGCCGAGGAGCGCCGAATTCAAGCTCCAAGACATGCGACGAAACCCTAGTCGTCGCCGATTGCCGACGATGTGAGGTATAATTACCTCCAATTTGATTATTTAAATTGATAATTATTAGCATAGCATGGTAGGACTGATTATTTATCATGATAATGCCTAATTACTGATGAAGTAATGATGGTATGATTTGAGGAATTGTAAATGAATAGTAAGTGAGCTAATGAGATAAAATGAGTTGGAGCATGATAAGTGATCTAATGAGGTAGATCGAGTTGAGCATGCTAATCGAGTAATGTAACTTAGGAAAAATACAATAAAATTGGTAGGAATAGGATGAGTTAGAATTATTTTCACATTTATGATTATTGATTGTGATTGATGTTTATTGAGTTTGATGCATCATGTAGTTAGTGGGCGTTAGTATTTAGTTTTGATGTGTAGGTATGAAGTAGGAGCTCACCGCCTAGGCGCGATGACACGCTTGGAGCTTGTACCAGGTCCGTTTAGGACTCGTCTCTGATTTACTCTTTCTATTGTATGTTTAATTTATTGTCTGCAGGATGGGTTAAGTGGCATTTTATCGGATCCCACTTAACTCGGGCCATTTAACCGAACGTTTTCCGGATTAATAACCCCTCGAGGATGAGATCCCTCGAGGTTGATTTCGAAAATAAGATCCACCAAAAGTTGCCTTCGGGCCTATTATATAACTCCCTACCCAAGCCTATATATATATAGTTTTCGCGTTTCTGTGAGACGAGAGATGGAGAAATCGACTGCACGTACCATGTAGAGGATGCCGTGACAGTCAAAGCGGGCTCTGGATTAGTGCCAGCGGACTGTTCCATTCCCGAGGGATCCTGATAACTCCGCGTTTGAGTTCCTCACACCCGGAGAACGTGGAGGTTTACGGGTACTGTTTAGTACAGCGCATGTCCGGACTTGTGGTTCAAAGGGTACTAAAAGCGACTGCCTGAGAGTACTCGGCCTTCGTGCTCAAGGCCAGGAGAAATATGGAGGTAAGGAGAGGGCTTAGGATAAAGTTTCACAAGAAGTACTGAAAAAGAAGTGCCGAGAGCGGCACAGTACCAGTAGCAGATCAGTAAGTTCGGGATGCTACTGGGTTTGTAGCCCAGTGGCTCCTCAGTAGTGCCCTTCAGAGTGTTCACGTGGAGTATATGATGTTTTCTTTCATATGAGAGTTTGCTCTCATAGCCAGCTTGTTATAGTTATTTTATTTTCCGGACCAGTAACACTTGTTACTGACGTGTTTTTATACTATATGTAGGTAATAATCACGAGTTGGAGGAGCCAGCTTGGACGGAGGAGCAATGAGGTCTTGTACACACACACATGTTAGATTTCTGAATGTTTAATTTTGTGTTATTATGTTATTATATTGTGAATGATATGTTCATATGCATAAGACATGATAGAATGTGAACATGATCAGAGATGCGCAGCGGAAGCGTGGTGGGTTGAAACCCTAGCTTCAGAATGAATTCATAGGATGTTAGATTTTGTGTGAATAAAATTATGGATGCATGTGTATACATATATATATATATATATATATATATATATATATTATTTTGACAAGGTGGGCCCATAATTGCACTTTTAGGGGAAACCCTGTCTGTTTTATTTCAGAATTTTTATCGTAATTGTAATGATGTGAAATTTAGGTTGCATGTCATCCATGTAGTATCATGTTAGGGTTTTATGCATTTATCCATGCATGACAAGTCGTATCTACATCTTAAGATGCCGAGATTGGATCCGTATGAGTTAGGTTCGGGTTAGCCGACCTAACCGGGGCTGGTAACATGCCGGTTCGGTTCACGAGTGTGAACCGGATTTGGGGTGTTACAGAGATTGGTATCAGAGCCACTCTCGGCCGATTAAGATGTATGATACTTTTATAAGTGATGTGTGTGCAAAGACTGCTCCAAGTCCAGCTGGCAGGTATGTTTCTGTTTATTTTCCTTACATGCAGATTTTTATTGATAAGTTGTTTGGATAACAGTGTATTCAGGACCTTGTTAGAAGTGTGTGGAATTAGCCTTAGTTAAGCTGACATGCCATATATGGATTGTTATCATGATATCAGATTGCTTGCTCAGTTAGATGTGAGCGAGGAATGTTGTAGTGCTAGCAAAGGTATAATGGGTATAAAGTCTTATTTTATACCAGATTCGGATGTTAGCAGATGTGAGCAGGAATCTGACAAGATTGTCTTGATGGGCTTAGAGACCCACTAGTTCTGTCCATCGCATAAGTGAATTAGATGATTGACCAGATGTTAGTGTCTTGCATGTCACCACATTAGTCCTGTTTCCATGGGACATGGTGTACATGATAGGAATGAGTTAAAAAGAAAAAAGGGTAATAATAAGGAGCTTGAAGTATAGAGATATTAGCAAGTTAGTTGGCACATGAGATGAGCCACTTCCAGGAGATAGTGATGAATGAGGATGAGTAGTGTGGTGGATCGACAGTTTGATTAGCACTTCACCACATCCTCCTCTTCCACTAGTTTATGACCTATGGGCAGAAGTTTTGACTTCCTTTTGCCAGACATAGGTCTCGATATGACAAGGAAAAGATCAGGACTACCATTGCCTGTTAGATCAGATATTTGACAAAATTCCACTAGAGATAAGGTACCAGACCAGTGATTGCTATTTGAGGGCCAACCAGTGATCCGGCGAATTTCCCACGAATCCAATTTTCCGGCGGTTCTAGCGGTTTCAGGCGATGTTTCGGGACGGGGCAATCAGGGGGTCTATCGACATTAGCTCGACGAGCTTGGTCCAATGGTGGTGTCAAACAGGGTAGCCGGGGTGGCGATGGCTGCCGGCGACGGCGGCAGTGTGCTCCGATCAGGGCTACGGCCGGCCTCGACGACGGTCGGGATGATGGGGGAAACGTTGGCGATGGCGAGGGGGTGGTCGTTGGGGTCACAACGGCGGCGGTCCGGCCCGAACGGCAGTGAACCGATGAGGGAGGGTGTCGGGCTTGTGGGGCGATTCCGGTGTCGTGGCGGCGAGACGGTGGCCAGGGTGGGTTGTGGCGGCACGGAGGAGCAGGGCGGCGTCGATCGGCGACAATGTAGCGTCGGTGACGGCGGCGGCAGCGACGAGCACAAGGCGGCGGTAGGGTTTGGGTGTGGAAGTGTCGGGAAAGGAGGTGAAATACTCCAATGGCAAAATCGTAAATAAGTATTGACTCGATTCTGACTCGAGTCAAAATAATAACTAGTTTGTAATAAATTCTAAAAAATCTAAAAAAATATGAAAAAAAATCTCATAAAATAAAACAAACACAACAACATCCAAATGGCATGTTCTATAACTAATAACCCACCTGAATATAATCCAACACGTTCTAATGCGTTATTCGGCCTAAAACTATTTCTACGATCAAACATATAAAAAGAAAAAATACTGCATACTTTCATATATTCTGATAACTCATTTCTCACCATCTTCTCGACGTTATCATCATATATTCAGGTACACCTGACTCTCATCGGTCATAACTCATGGCTAGCCTCGACTCAGCATGGGGTTCATGAACTGACTTGACTCAAACCAACGGTCGAACCGACTAGTTCGGTAACGTAAAACCCTGACTAGAGTCACGGGTTTTACAGTATTATTGATATTATTATTATTTCTCAATTAGTGTATAATTTATTTATTACTTACTATTCATTTATTGATAAATGAGTTTATACATTTAAATATTTATTTAATTATTACTTGTTATTTAGTTTCCTATTTATATTCACGCGAGTTTTATTTAGTTTCCTATTTATATTTAGGAGTTTGAGCTCGCCATAGATGTGTCAATACGCTCAAAGCTTGGACCATAAGTTCATTAGGACTTTTTTCAAATTTATCGCTTACTCTATTGTGTATATGATATCTAGATCATAGGACGTGTTAAGCGGCTATTTTATCTAACCCCACTTGACACGAGCTATCCAGACACATTTTATTTCCGTGATTAATAAACATCGAGGGTGAGATCCATCGTGTTGTTTTCGAACTTAGCTCTACCTCACGTTGCTTTCGGGACTATTTATATGATTCTCTTCCCAACCCTATACATAATTTTTATCAAATGTTTAGTGAGTCAAAAGTTGATGAATTTGACCTAACGTATACCGTGAGCGGGCGCATACACAAGTTGCAACGAGCTTTGGTTTAATGAAAGAGTTGTTTCATTTCTGAGGAATCTTGATATCTTTACGCTTTAATATTTCTCATACTTAGAGAGCTATGAAATAGACATATACTATTATGTACAACGCATGTATAGACTTGTGGTATTATAGGGTACTAAAAGTGACTGTCTAAGAGTATTCGGTCATTATATTCTTAGCTAGACGTTATATTAAAGTTTAGAGAGGGCTTAAGATATATGTTTTTTCTTGAGAGCAAGATTAGTTATTGCTAAAAGTTGCATAGCATTAGTTCAATTAGGGATGTTATTGAGTCTATACTTTGATGGTTCTTCAGTAGATGCCCTTTAAATGTTTCCGTGAAAATGATATATAGTTTTCTTTCCTTATGAAATATCAAATTCTCCTTACCCGTTTATACTAATTATTTTTTAAACCAGTGATATTTATTGATGGCATTTGTCTTGTTATATATGTATGGTTTATATTCCTGTGCATTAGTTGGTTAGTGTTTTTCATGAGTTTGTGAAGGCAAGAAGCTTTGAATAAAAAAGATAGAGAGAAGAAGATTTAGAGGTTGGAAGAAGGGTAAAACTATAAAAAGAAAAATTAAAAAAGAATAATGTGAAGGGAAGATATTTTAATGCCCCATTATTACTAACAATGGCACAATAAAAGTGTGGTGGCATTCGGGGGATAAAAATTATCTTGTTAATGGTATTTTAAAAATTTAACACTCCTATGTACTTAGTTTTTATTGAATGCCTCCAAATTTAACACTTACATACATATTTAGTTGTCAACTTGTTCATTAAATTTTACAGTTGATATTGACTTTAAACTTTACGATTGATTCTTTAAAAAAACTAATTTGTCAATCGGAATTGAAATGTTAATAAAATGTTTAGCTCGAAGTGAATCATCTTCATAATATTTGCTTATCACTTATTTAATAACTAATTATATATATATATTAATGATTTTATGTAATATTAGGGCTTCATTTATGTAGTTTAAAAAGAATATTAAGATAAAATTATAATAATTTGATGAAATGAGATAATTGATTTGCACCAACACAGAAAGAAAGAGTGTAAATGAAAGACGACGATGTGATGATGTGGGTCCCCCAGAAGGAGAAGCCTACATATATGCTAGGCCAACCCGAACAACCGATTCGGGCCTCGTACTCCCAACCTCGCCGGGATCTTCCTCCTAGGGTTCCCGATTTGGGGGCTCCGGCGACGATGGACGACGCCGACGCCGACGCCGACGGTCGCTACCCGGCCCACCGCCACCGTGGCCACCACCGCCCCCCACCAACTACCCCTCCTCCCACCGCCCCACCTCCAAGGCCCGCCTCCTCGACTCTGGCCCCACGGCCCCGCACAATCGCGGCGATTTCGACGGCGATGAAGACGGCGATCGGGGCTTCGGCCGGCGAGTCGGCGGCCGATTCACCGGGTACGTCGAGGACGAGGAGGAGGAGGAGGAGGAAGGGTTTGATGCTGATGATGATGAGGAGGAGGAGGAAGAGGAGGAGAGGCGGTACTTCAGCCAGATCCCGCAGAAGAAGCGGCGGATCGACCGGTTGGCCGGCCACGGATACGAGTTCGCCCCCGGCCGAAGCCGGCGCCGCCGCCGCGGATCTCGCCGGGGGAGTGGTCGGAGCAGGCGACGTTCGTCCTCCTCGACGTGTGGGGCGACAGGTTCCTGCAGATGGGGAGGAAGAGCCTGCGCGCCGACGAGTGGGGGAGGTGGCGAGGAAGGTGTCGCAGGCGTCGCGGGTGCCCAGGTCGGAGGCGCAGTGCCGCCACCGCCTTGACACCTTGAAGCGCCGGTACAAGAAGGAGAAGGTGAGGATGGCCGAGACCGGCACCTCCTCCTGCAAATGGGTCTTCTTCAAGAAGATGGATATGTTGATGAGCCCCCCACCGCAGCAGGTGCGCCACACTGGCCTCCCTGCGGGTTGGATTCCGGCGAATACATATTCATGAACCCTAGGGTTTATCTGAACAAAGCAGATGGGATGGATGAGATGAGTGACAGTCCCGGTAATTCCGAGTTTTTAGACGATGATGACGACGACGATGAGGATGATGATTTGGAAGATGAGGACGAGAATGGTTATTTGGTATCGTCTGGGAAGGGAGTGGGGAAACAAGGGGTGAGTTGCGATCCGGCGTCGTACCGGATGTTGGCGGATTCGGTGAGGAAGTTTGGGGAGATATATGAGAGGATTGAGAATAGCAAGAGGCAGCAGATGATGGAGCTGGAGAAGATGAGGATGGAGTTCCATAGGGACTTGGAGGTGCAGAAGCGGCAGATTTTGGAGAGGGCGGAGACGGAGATCGCTGAACATACGGGATGAGGGTGAGGAGGAGGATGAGGAGGCTGATCTTTCCATGGAGAATGGGAGTGGTTGAGGTATGGATCTGTTGCCTGCCCATCTTCTTCTTGATTTGGATTCTGCTTAGTTTTTGAGCTGTGTTTGTTTATCATTGGAAAACCTCTATGTTTGATATAACTCTCTGCAGTTTCAGTGTCAATTTTCGGTGCTAAGTTGTACGGTTATTTGCTCCTGTGCCGTGAATAAGGAAAGCTTATTTGCATGGCTTCCAAACAATATATAGAGTACATAGGTGTGATTTCTCTTTTATTTTTAGCAAAGGATCACTCTCAAATTAAAGCATTATGTTGCATGGTACAAAAATTGATATAGTCTTGCTAAATTAAAGGATAAAGCCCACATTGTAGACCAGTTATACTTTATGGAACAGAGTGTAGATTTATTGGGCGAAGCTGAAATAAAAATGAGGGTGGGAGACTTAGAATTTCGAGGTAAAGGAAATTAGTTAGAGGCTGTATTGCTTCAATGTAGAAATTATTGGTTTTGAGTAAAGAGAATTCACCTGTGATACTGAAAAGGGTTTGTATCTTTTTATTGTCAAGTGAGAGATATAGGTAGGCTAAAAAGGTGGATTAAGGCAATAAAAATGAATTGGAATGTGGAATTCCTTTAAAAAATGATATTTGTTTATGATCATGGGGCATATTGTAATAAGATGATGATGGTCAAATGGTGGAGGTGGTCAATTGTTGATTGCCCTAGTCACTAAAGAATTTCATATTGCGGTAAGAAGCCATTTTATCTTTGTTTTCTATTTGATTAGATGCTTAAAAGCTCAGACATATGCAGTCATTTATGAATTGCTCATCTAGGTAACAATTTTTAGATTGGTATGCATACATTTTGATTCATGTAGTTCTGAAAAAATGAAATAATTAATTGATCTTAAAGGCTTGCTGAAGTTGTAGAAATGATGTCTTCTCTTGGCGGCATTTTTATCTAAAAGGTATATCAGACCAAACATAGTTCTCACAGAGATCTCCAAGCTTTAAAGCCACGAGTGTGAGTGATGTTGAATGTCGCCCGCCTATGAGATAATGTCTTTTCTATTAACCGTTCTTGCATTGATAGGCATTTTTAATGTGCTAGCCTAATTAGGCTTGATTCACCACTACTTATTTTTTTGTAGTAGAATAAATTGGCTGATGGATGTTAAGAATGAAAAGCCGGATATGGAAGGACCAATGAAGAAGTTTTTTGATAGAAGAGTAATAATCTGGAAGGTCTTAAAGCTAATATAGTTATAAGACCCAATCATAAGCAAGGAAACCACCATTCATTAAGTATCCTGAATGGCAGTTTAGAAATTTCATTAATAAATAGGTGTTGGCACTCATCCATATCTAGTTATTTATTGGGTCTTACCGCCAATATTGGCTGGAAGACCTTACTTCTGATTATTTTTCATCTGAACTTACTTGGAGCATGTTTTTAGCAATATAGTACTCTACTCAAATAGCATTTCATTTGCCAAAATAGCTAGCTATGGATGACGCCTATTGATATCTACAGCTCCCTATGAATTTGTTTATTTGGCAAAAGAATGATCTGAATTTGTTTGTTTGTCAAATGGATTATCTAGAATTTTTGTGTACCTATCATGGAAAATATCGGTTTATTTTCTGCTGTGTTACCTACGTGGTGCAGGTGAAAACCGCTGGAATGGTTGAAGTAATGTGCTTGCTTCAACCTCTCATGTGGCGAGGAAAATCACGTTTAGGTCTCCTCTCTTTTTACTTGTAACCAACGCGGACTTGTATGATAGGTAGCCGCATTGCTTATACTGCTTGTCAATGTATCAAGACATCTTCGTTTTTGTTTTCCATGTGGGGCTCTTATGTTTTGTTACTTTAAATTCTAACTCTCTTCATAAGAAGGCAATATAATGTGTGATTAGTAATTGAAAGTAGTGGCTATCATAATATATGTTCGGAGAAATGTTGATTTGTCTCGTGTCATTCCCCGAGAGACTATTTGCTTTGTGTTTCTTCATAGGCGAAGTTTTAAAAATTTACTTGCAAGAAGGGAAATATTTAAGTAGATATTAAGTGGTTTTTTTCTTGAAAGTTTGAGTTTTAGGACAAGTGAGTAAATCATATAAAATTTTATTGTTATTGATACAAACTTGAAAAATAATTAGAAGCAGGCCGGCAGTAGCTTAAAACTAACAACTCTTTGATGAGTTTTTCTTTAAAGAAAGGGCAAAGAAATTAAGAAAATGCTGCGTCAAGGCAATAGATAAATATTATATTTTTATTAATGGATAAAATGACAACTAAGAAATAAAAATAAACTGGAATCACACTGGACATAAAACATTAATATGAAATAATCCTTAGAACATATTTTAACAAATCTTGTTAGTTGTGGTAAGTTCTTTGCCAACAAACTATTATTTGTATAATATAAAAGCTATAAAGAGACAGAAGATTATGTATAACAAATTTTTTACTCGGATCAAAAGTTATTGGATAGGGCCGTAGCTAAAGCGGGCGTGTGCTAATATGACGCAGTGGCAGACTTAAACCAAGTAGACGCTGGCTACGAAGAAGACTGGTATGATAAATTTAGCCCAGGTACGAAAAAAGACTTAGACATGACAAGTTTAGATTTTTGAGTATTAATACGTTGTATGATACATTGAGTTCATCGAGAAATTGACATGCAATTTTGACCCCAATTATTTATGATTACATGATAGAAGAGAAAGCCTTTTTTTCAATGCAAAGAAACCATAAGTTTGGGTTTAGTTAATAATAAGGCTATAAGAAAAAATTAGTATTAACAACAGCTAATATCCTGTGTGATTTAGGTTAGTACGTAAGCCTTCTCGTCAAAATACAACAAGAATTTAAATTTTAAAAATATATAAATTAAACTATTATACTTCATCTACTTATTTAATTAGAATATCTACATCTTTAAGGTATATGTAAAAAAATATATATAATTTATCTTATTATTTAATGTGTGCCACATTTGAGACACATCTTTGTCAAGTTTTGTTAACAGCCAGAGGAATGTCTCACCTTCTATAAATTCGGGAAGGTGATTGACAGTGAAGACCACTGTACTTGGACTGATGGTTGTATTCAGGGTTTTGCTTGAACACTTATTTGATTGGTTTATATCTGTTTAATTAAATTATTTTTTTCAATTAAGGAGATTTATAACATGTATGAGATTTTCGTTAATTGGTAAACGGCGGTAGTATTCATGAAGTATGCCTTGTGCTTCTTAAATTCGTTAACTCACTTCAAAGATATAGTATTGTTAGAATTTTCAAAAAAATTAAGTGTCATCGTATTATAGATAATTAAATTTGTATAAAAGATACATTTAATATCGGATCGTAATAGGTGTCAACATCTTGCTTTGAGGAAAAAATATTAAACTCATTATATTAAAAAAAACTATTCACTTAAAATGATATTTGAAAAGGAAAAAAGGTTATCCACTGTCATTTTTGTTCAGAAAGCCAAATAAAAAAACCCAACATGATTATCTTACAACTTTTTTCCTTGCCCACAAGAGAAAATTATTAAAAATACATTTTTTTAATTCTATTTCATCCGCTGTAATACTTTTGGAGGAGAATTATATGTAAAAATTAACAAAATTGCCCAAATTCGCTCCTTATCATATTTTTGGTAATATTTGGCTGTGTTGGATAATATAATAATGTGAAGCTGGTTAGTATTAGAAATCAAGTTAAAAATATCAACTTCAATTAATAATCTCAATTAAATTAAATTACGGATAGATTTGAGGTTGTTTTGGCCAAATCCAAATAAAATTTTTTATTATTTTTTCAACAACCTTGGAATATTCAACGCAACAAACTAAGATCAAACACATCAATCATTGTGGACCCCACCAGTTAATCATAAAGTAATCATCATTTTATGATTTACAATAAACAGGCTTTGAATTATTAAATATATAACGACCCGCGGCACCGCGACTCGCCGGAGAA
The DNA here is from genome assembly GCA_033002965.1 of Piper betle. NCBI lineage: Eukaryota > Viridiplantae > Streptophyta > Magnoliopsida > Piperales > Piperaceae > Piper > Piper betle. The sequence goes on along the minus strand of JAURVB010005953.1, from coordinate 44,986 downwards.
GACGAAACCGCCGCCGTCGATGGAGCAGTTCCGAGGCCAGACCCGCCTGCCGGACTTTGCCGTACCACGACGCTACGACCTGCGCCTCCGCCCCGACCTGGACGCCTGCAGCTTCACCGGCGCTGCAGACGTCCTCCTGCAAATCCGCCGAGAAACCAGCTTCCTCGTACTCAACTCCCTCGACCTAGCCGTCGACTCCGCCTCCGTCGTCTTCGCTGCCTCCACCGGCGACTTCCAGGTACCCCGAAAGATTCTATCTTTAGGCTTTTCCCATCGCCGTCGTTCAGTTTGGGAATCTGTTTTGGCAGATCCGGCCGTCGGAGGTGGTGGTGTTGGCAGAGGATGAGGTGGTGGTGCTCGCGTTCGAAGACCCGATACCGGCCGGGGAGGGGTTCTGTCGATCCGATTTTCGGGGGTTTTGACCGATGGGATGAAGGGGTTTTACCGGAGTTCATACGTGGTGAATGGGGAGAAGAAGAACATGGCCGTGACGCAGTTCGAGCCGGTCGATGCTCGTCGGTGCTTCCCTTGCTGGGACGAGCCTGCTCTCAAGGTGGTAGATTGGGTTTCTTACATGTTTTGTGTGACTTCGAATTCGATTTGGTTGTTAGGGTTTATTGGGTGTGTGCGATGGATGATGCAGGCTACGTTTAAGGTAACACTTGAGGTGCCCTCTGAGGTGACTGCTCTGTCCAACATGCCGGTTGTGGAGGAGAAGGTTGATGGGGATGTCAAGACTGTGTGTTATGAGGAGTCCCCTTTGATGTCAACTTATTTGGTGGCCTTTGTAGTTGGGTTGTTCGATGTGATTCACGACGTCACTAATGACGGTAAATCTTAACCATAAAATAAAAAAGAAATCGCTACTGTTTCCTTTGGATTTCCGAAAGACAGTTTATGATTTGAACGGTTTTGCAGGGGTTAAGGTTAGTGTCTATTGTCCCGTTGGAAAGAGTGAACAAGGAAAATTCGGGCTAGAGGTTGCAGTGAAGGTTCTTGATTTGTATAAGAAGTACGTGCCCTATATTTATTTTGTGATTTTGTGATAGTTACTTCCTGTTCATGTAGTTATTGATATAGCAACTAACTGCCCCTGAGAGTTCTTAGAAGAGTAGTTTTGCTCGTGTTTTAACTGTTTGGGCTTTGTAGTTACTTTGCAACGCCCTATCCACTTCCAAAGCTGGATATGGTTGCGATCCCAGATTTTGCAGCTGGTGCCATGGAGAACTATGGTCTTGTCACTTATCGGGATACAGCGTTACTCTATGATGATAAGCACTCTTCAGCTGCTAATAAGCAATGGGTACGATACATGGTCCTCCAATCTTGTTCAAGAGGTTGTTTTGACACTGTTATTGATAGCTGATATAAGCCATTTTTCCTTGCGTGTGAAAAGGTTGCGATTGTTATCGCACATGAACTTGCCCACCAGTGGTTTGGTAACCTTGTCACAATGGAGTGGTGGACCCATTTATGGCTGAATGAAGGTTTTGCTACATGGGTATCACATATTTACTGTCTTGTTTGCTTGAGTATAATTGTTCATTTGCTGTTGTTTCCTTTTTGCCCATACTCTGAGACACTATTTATGTGAACCATATAATCATCCAGGTGAGTTATTTGGCTACTGATTATCTGTTTCCGGAGTGGAAAATTTGGACTCAATTTCTTGGAGAAACTATGGCTGGCTTGAGGCTGGATGCACTGGGAGAATCACACCCTATCGAAGTAAACAATCACTCCCAGACAAATATGCTCTTCTCTATGTATTCTCTGTTCCCGCTTGGCTCCAGCATTTCATCTACTCACTAGGATGAATGAAATTTCATCCTTCATTTTTGAGAACGCAAAAACCCACCCCCAAGTTGATTCCAACTAGTAGATGAACTTATGAGTCATACCTCATGAGTGAAATTGTTTGCATAGATCAGTCAAAATATTTTAAAGGTTGCCTACCTATCTTGCAATCAGAAGGATGGTCGAAAATTTTTTCTATCTTAAATTTTATAAACATAAAATTCAAGTTGATTCTCACCGGTAGGTAAACTAATAACTCATGAGTAAGATTGTTCATATCGTCAGTCAAAACATTTTAAGGATTGCCAATATACATTTTAAGGGTAGTCACCTATCTCTAAATGCCATACTTATGTCTATTGTTTACCTGATGCCATTTGTTTGTAACTGATATGACGTTAGGCAGGTGCTTTTCTGGCTCATAGTAGGGCATCATTCATTATATGCTTTGCAGAAATATCTTGTATTTTTGTTTGATATCATGCTTTGTTGTCTGACAAATTGGTGGAGAGGTTTTTCTGTAATTCTACTAATTGCAGTTTTTTGCTGAAAGCTTTGTGTATCTATATCCGTATGAAGCTAAAAGCTAAAGCTGGAACAAGTTTTGGACATCTTATTTTATATTTTTACCTTTCATAGTGAACGTGAACTTTCTACTTCCCTGCATCTGCTCATGTTCGATTCAACATACTGTTTTCAACTTTATCCGCCCTAGAGAATTACATATATTAATCAATATCTTTGTTGTTTCACATCACAGAATGTGTCGAGCTAAGTAAAAAAAGATTTTGACTTACTTCTTTATCCCTATTTCTACTAATGTTTTGATGTTCATTAAAGATATTGCATTTTCAAGCTGAATATCATGCATGTTTTGAACTAATGCGGAGTTGATATCACTGCTGTCTATTATTATCTTTTTTAGGGGGGGTGAGGAGGGGGAGGGGAGGGGGTGGGGGATTAGGTTATGGCATTAAATACGGGCTGTCAAGGTTAAAATATAGATTTTTGTTGGGATTATCATATGAATTTTTTTATCAGCAATTTGGTACTAAAAATGTTATAACTGTAGGTAGAGGTGGGGATTGCTCGTTCAGTGGATGAAATTTTTGATGCTATAAGCTATCAAAAGGGTGCTTCAATTATTCGTATGCTGCAAAGTTTTCTTGGTGCAGAGATATTTCAGGTCGGTTATTGAACAATATTAAGTAGGCTTTTACTGGTTTCACTTTCTTCTTTTTCTTTTTTATTTTAGGATGGTAAGAAGTTATGCATTTATACGGATGGTATATATGTTATGATTGTCGTTTGACCGTACATATAAGTTTGTTTCTGAGTCAGAAATCCTTAGCTTCATATGTCAAAAAGTATGCTTTCAAAAATGCCGAGACCGAAGATTTGTGGGGTGTTCTTTCTGAGGAATCGGGTGTGGAAGTCAACAAGTTGATGGATACCTGGACAAAGCAAAAAGGGTACCCAGTTGTCAGTGTAGAACTCAAGGATAATGCGTTGGTGTTTAAGCAGGTCTATTACATGTGACATACTAGCCTTGAAATTTTTTTACTTATTTTGGTTTATATTTGCTTTCAGAAGATCTGATTCTTATAAATATGACTATGACTTCACTTTGCAGTCACAATTTTGTGCAAATGGTTCTGTTGGGGATGGACAATGGATTGTTCCATTGACATTATATTCTGGGTTAGACAAGAAAAAAGGAATTTTTTGCTCGAAAGTAAGATTGGAAGTATGGACATAGATGAACTTCACTCATTCCATGATGGAAAGAACGCCAATATTTTGGAAAGTGAACAATGGTGGGTAAAAGCCAATTTTGAGCAGACTGGTTTTTACAGGGTAAAATATGATGAGAAGCTTGGAGAAAGACTGCAAACAGCAATTAAAGCTCATTCTTTGTCCGCAGCTGATAGATTTGGTAAGTGTTTGTAGAGACTAGCACCCTGCTCTCTATTCTCATCTTACCTAATCTGTTTCCTTTTCCTTCTGATGATTAGGTATTCTTAATGATTCTTATGCTCTCTGTGAGGCTTGCGAGCAAACCCTATCCTCTTTACTCTCTTTGATGAATGCATACGGAGGAGATCTTGATTACGTTGTGACATCAAAACTCATTGAAGTAATTATAGTTTTTCGTTTTTTTTAATATATTTTTTAAAAAATGTGATATATTTCCATATTGCAATATTGTGTTAAAACATAAACTTTTCCTTGGTTTAATTAGATCTGCAAAAAAGTTGTGAAGATTGTAGGCGCTGCATTGCCAGATTGTTTGGATGAGTTGAAATCTTTTTCTATTCATCTGCTTCTGTTTTCAGCAAAGTAAGCGTTCTAATAAATTGTTGTTTCGCAAAAATTTCTTTTTGTTTGATGATTCCATTATAGTTTGTATTTTAGCTCTTATATTGACTGATATGATGTGTTGATTGTTAGTGCTCCTAAATATTTTCATTTTTGGAGTAGACTTCAATGTCCAAACTAATTGGATTGGTAATCGAAAACATTTTTGTCTTCCTAATAGTTTGTTGTCTGAGCTTTTAGCTAATGCTGATAATGTTGCTTGTTTTAATGCATGAAATTGTTTTTTCATCTTTCTGTACAATTTATTTTGAAATGCCTTTTTTTATCGCATGAGAAATTTGATTTGAGCCGAAAAAGATTTTGTGTTAGGAAACCTAGCGACAGAAACATTTTTCGAAACGTTATCTTTTTTTTGGCATTGTTGGTGGTCATGTGGAAAAGTAGAAAGAAAAACGAATGTTAAGAGAGTCAAAAAACATCTGTGATAGTCCATTAAGCATATGGTATCATCAATTACCTATTTACAACGATAGTAGATGAAATTTTATAGAGTAAACCTAGGACCTCTTATTGCTAATGGCCTGTAAAATCATACTAGATGTAATAACAAAATTTACATTTACATTGTGTGAAACAAGTATAATTAGGGAAACAAGCAATAGAAAATAGGGGTGATTCACATACAGCTTCATGACCTAGTGTATGTATTTCTAGACAAAAGGAGGTTACAACTAATCACTTATTCTGAGGGATTAATTTTCTACGTACTCTCAACTAAAATTTGAACACTAAACACATCAAAGAAACTGCGAAAACACATCCGCCATTTCGGTGGCACATATACATGTACACACATATATTTTAAAGACTTGTAAAACAGTCCCCTTCTTGGATATTTTCTAATATGGCAATGTATTCTAAGTACAGCTGTTCAGTGAAGTCTTTGGGCTTTGCATAAATTGATTTACTATACTAACTGCAAAAGCCAATTCAGGCCTAGTAACTGTAAGATAAATCAACCTTCCCACAATCCACCTATTCAATGTTGGATCTGGAAACAAGTCACCATCATTAGGGTCCAGTTTTGTGGATGTCTCCCGCGGCATGTCTACAAGTATGGAATCTTTCGGTCATGTATCCTTATGCAGATCTTAGACATATTTCCTTTGGCTTAGAAGAATACCATTAGCATTTCTAGATACCTTAATTCCTACGAAGTATTGGAGCTTCCCAATGTCAACTAAAATTTGAACACTAAACACATCAAGAAACAGTCAAAACACAGCCACCGTTTCGTTGGCACATATACATGTACACATATGTATTTTAAGGACTTTATCTTACATTAGCATCCAATTTTTTTGTACCCTGAACTAAAATTCTTCTGCATATGTTCTTTTGATAATTTACTAACTGATGTTGCATTTTCCATGTTTAATTGTTATTTCAGTAAGTTAGGTTGGGATCCTGTGACTGGTGAGAGCCATCTGAACGTGTTATTGAGAGGAGAGCTTTTGACTGCATTGGTATATTTAGGTCATGATGCCACCCTCAAAGAGGCTTCAATTCGTTTTCACACTTTCCTGGATGACAGGAATACCCCTCTTCTTCCTGCAGATATAAGAGAGGTTCAAACATTTGAATTTTTTTCGGATGCCATGAATACTAGAATGCCTTTTATTTTCTAATAATTTTTACTTTTGATTTCTTTAGGCTGCATACTTGTCTGTAATGAAAGCTGTTAATGCTAGCAACAGGAGTGGTTTTGATTCTCTGCTGAAGCTTTATAGAGAAACCGATGTTGCAGAAGAGAAGGGTCGCCTTTTAGGTAATCAATCTAGATTGAGGCATTGCTTTACGGTGTCTATTGGTGCAAATTTCTCACAATCACATCTGGTATTTTTCCACGAACATCACGTAACCAACCTGTCATTTTGGACGACAAAAACCTTTTATCTCCAGACTCTCATATGAGATTCCTTCATGTCTGAACATGCGGGAAAAAATTTTTATTTGTTTTTTGCAGCATCGATGGCATCTTCTCCAGATCCAGAAATTGTTCTCAAAGCTTTGAACTTTATTCTGTCATCTGAGGTTAATTCTTACGTTTTGCATCTGCGTTTCTCCTTGATTTGACATTTCGAAGTTCAATGAGGTTGTTTACTCGAACCAAGCAATTTTTTAGGTTCGTGGACAAGATGTTATTTATGGCCTTTCGGGAATAAGTTGGGAGGGGCGTGACATAGCATGGTCGTGGTTGAAGGTAGAATGCTTAGAGAGCCTTTAATGCTATTTAATTTGTGCCAGACTAGAAATCTTGCTAATGAAATGTGAATGGTTTTCAGTTTTGTTGTAAATCATATTGCCGATGCATAATTTGTTGGCTAACAAAAAATAATTTCTTGGCATGGCTGCTTAAACTTTAAAATGCCTGCTGAATGCTTTTCTATTGAAAAGGTGTTAGTTTGTTGGCAGTCCTTGGTAGGTTGGGGGAACAAAGGATATATGTGCCTTTCCACTAATTCTACCTAGGAAATTTTTTCACAAATTGAAAGTGCTTGTTATGACCACATTTCTACTGATTTGCAGGAAAATTGGGAGGCAATTGCTAAAAGATGGGGTGCAAGCTTTCTTCTTCCATCAATTGTCCGTCGGATAGTCTCACCGGTAAGTTGGCATTTTTTATCTCCGTTCTGCTGTACATTTAATGTCAGATTAAGTGTTCCTCTTAACCGGGTTTCATCTCTATGAAGTTTTACTATGAGGAGAATGCTCAAGAAATAGAGGCCTTTTTTGCAAGTCGAGTTACACCTTCAATTTCCATGACATTAAAGCAAAGTGTGGAGCAAGTTCGCATCAATGCTAGGTGGGTACAGAACATAAAACAGGAGGAATCACTCGAGGTCTTAATCAAAGAATTGGCTCTGATAAAAGATTGATCTCAGTAAGTGAGCTGGATCTCTTCCTTGTTGGGTCAGCATCATTGTACTATTGCCATCGTTGGAGTTAAAATAATAAAACAATGTGATCTCTCTTGAATCTGCTGGTGAATAAATGTAGAGCAATAAATCTATTTCCTAGTGCAATTTTTTGTCGACGAAACTCCGTATATTTTTGACTTCGCTATGTGAAGTGGTTTATATCTTACCTGATCTATAGCTGGGATAAGTTGGCAAAGGAAGAGCACTGGTGGAAGAATATTTTCCGCTGCTTTAATTGGAGCAACTTGACATGAAAAGCCCCTGGCTTATTAGAAAATCATGTAGTATCCCTCTGATTCAGTCTTTGCCACTAGGATCTGCACAGATCTCTCCATGCTAGATAAAGGGAGTTGCCAATGCCCCCGCGTTGGCCGTCTACCGGAATCCGGTGCAGGACTGATATGGTGGCACGTATGGATTCCTTTTCGAGGTCTTGAACTTGCTGGTAATGCGTGCAACCATAGGAATGTTGTTACTTTGAATCACAAATGTGTGTGAAGATCACTCACTCTAGGGCTGGCAATCTTTGTGCCCGTCGGTGATATAACCGCGTTTTGACGTCTGAGGCTCCGAAAAGCTCCCCGGGGACGCATCATGGCCATGTGAGGCAGATAACTGGCTGCTTAGGAACCATATGATAGAATGAGACGAGAAAGGAGCCTTCAAGGAATGAAGCATGCTTTGATGATTGCGGAAATTTAATACAGATTATAAGATATGAAATTTTGAATGAATTGTTGTATCATGTCACCGGTCAGAATTAAATTTCAGTGGCTGAAAGAATCCACTGGCTCCAACTATTTCTCCCGGCTCCTTGGAACCAAGCCATTCAAAATCAATCTTAAATTTTCATCCTTAGTGTGATCAAGTTCGAGTAGTCCTTTAGTTCTACTGGATCTAAAAAGAGTCAAAAATGTTTTTGAGAGCGAGAAGTGCGTAATAAATAGGCAATTTTTTTTAAAAAAAATGCTTACGCTATTTTTCGTTTGTACCCACAAAATTTTACCTACACTCAACAATTAACATCCTACTTATCTTTTTTTTATTAGTCAAAGACATTCGAAGACTAAAATTTTGGAACATGAATGCTAACATGACTATGTTGCATAAAAGGACAAATCGGTTTGATTTTATGAAAGATGACAGAAGCATAGTCCAAGTCTTCAATCTTGACTACTTTCCCACCTCCCAAAGATACTATTAGAAATTACCCAGCTCCTAAATATCTGTTAATAATTGGGGAAGATATGCGACAAAAATTCTCAAAGTTCGTCTCATTGAGCAATTCTGATTGGTAGATTTTTCTAAAACTATTTTCCTTCTATTTTATTATAATTTCTTTCATTATAATTTGTAATTACATGTGATTATTCATTCTAAGTATATCTCAACCACGATCAAATTGAAACCATCTTTTTTTTTACCGGGAACGATTTAAAATTATTGGCCAAAAATAAATAAGTAAAAAATACCATTAAAATATTAATAAAATATTTAAAAATATCATTTTAAATGTTATTTGTAAATTCTTTATATATATATATATATATATATACAAATAAAAATAAATGTTACTTGCAAGTGGGGCCCAAAAAAAGGCCGTCAGGATGTTTTCTTTTGTTCTTTTTATTTAAAAAAAAGTATTTTCAAACCGTTGAAAGCATAAGAATGTCCGCTCGCGCCCCATTTCTAGCCGGAAAAATCGGACGCCGCCGATGGAGCAGTTCCGAGGCCAGACCAGGCTGCCAGAGTTCGCCGTCCCCCGCCGCTACGACCTCCGCCTCCGCCCCGACCTCGCCGCCTGCACCTTCACCGGCGCTGCCGACATCCTCCTGCATATCCGCCGCGAAACCCGATTCCTCGTCCTCAACTCCCTCGACCTTGCCGTCGACTCCGCCTCCGTCGTGTTCGCCGCCTCCTCCGGCGCCTCCCAGGTACCCCCGAAAGATTCGATCTTGACGCTTTTCTGACCGCTGACGTTCAGTCTGGGGATCTGTTTTAGCAGCTCCGGCCGTCTGAGGTGGTGGTGTTGGCGGAGGATGAGGTGGTGGTGCTCGCGTTCGAAGACCCGATCCCGGCCGGGGAGGGGGCTCTGTCGATCGAATTTTCGGGGGTTTTGAACGATGGGATGAAGGGGTTTTACCGGAGTTCATACGTGGTGAATGGGGAGAAGAAGAACATGGCCGTGACGCAGTTCGAGCCAGTCGATGCTCGTCGGTGCTTCCCTTGCTGGGACGAGCCTGCTCTCAAGGTGGTAGATCGGGTTTTGTTGCTTGTTTTGTGTGACTTCGAATTCGAATTGGTTGTTTGGGTTTATTGGGAGTGTGCGATGGATGATGCAGGCTACGTTTAAGGTAACACTTGAGGTGCCCTCTGAGGTGACTGCTCTGTCCAACATGCCGGTTGTGGAGGAGAAGGTTGATGGGGATGTCAAGACTGTGTGTTATGAGGAGTCCCCTTTGATGTCAACTTATTTGGTGGCCTTTGTAGTTGGGTTGTTCGATGTGATTCACGACGTCACTAATGACGGTAAATCTTAACCATAAAATAAAAAAAGAAATCGCTACTGTTTCCTTTGGATTTCGGAAAGACAGTTTATGATTTGTACGGTTTTACAGGGGTTAAGGTTAGTGTCTATTGTCCTGTTGGAAAGAGTGAACAAGGAAAATTCGGGCTAGAGGTTGCAGTGAAGGTTCTTGATTTGTATAAGAAGTACGTGCCCTATATTTATTTTGTGATTTTGTGATAGTTACTTCCTGTTCATGTAGTTATTGATATACCAACTAACTGCCCCTGAGAGTTATTAGAAGAGTAGTTTTGCTCGTGTTTTAACTGTTTGGGCTTTTTAGTTACTTTGCAATGCCCTATCCACTTCCAAAGCTGGATATGGTTGCGATCCCAGATTTTCCTGGTGCCATGGAGAACTATGGTCTTGTCACTTATCAGGATACAGCATTACTCTATGATGATAAGCACTCTTCAGCTGCTAATAAGCAACGGGTACAACACATGGTCCTCCAATCTTGTTCAAGAGGTTGTTTTGACAATGTTATTGATAGCTGATATAAGCCATTTTTCCTTGTGTGTGAAAAGGTTGCGATTGTTATCGCACATGAACTTGCCCACCAGTGGTTTGGTAACCTTGTCACAATGGAGTGGTGGACCCATTTATGGCTGAATGAAGGTTTTGCTACATGGGTATCACATATTTACTGTCTTGTTTGCTTGAATATACTTGTTCATTTGCTGTTGTTTCCTTTTTGCCAATACTCTGAGACACTATTTATGTGAACCATATAATTATCCAGGTGAGTTATTTGGCTTCTGATTATCTGTTTCCGGAGTGGAAAATTTGGACTCAATTTCTTGGAGAAACTACGGCTGGCTTGAGGCTGGATGCACTGGGAGAATCACACCCTATCGAAGTAAACAATCACTCCCAGACAAATATGCTCTTCTCTATGTATTCTCTGTTCCCACTTGACTCCAGCATTTCATCTACTCACTAGGATGAATAAAATTTCATCCTTCATTTTTGAGAACGCAAAAACCCACCCCCAAGTTGATTCCAACTAGTAGATGAACTTATGAGTCATACCTCATGAGTGAAATTGTTTGCATAGATCAGTCAAAATATTTTAAAGGTTGCCTACCTATCTTGCAATCAGAAGGATGGTCGAAAATTTTTTCTATCTTAAATTTTATAAACATAAAATTCAAGTTGATTCTCACCGGTAGGTAAACTAATAACTCATGAGTAAGATTGTTTTCATATCGTCAGTCAAAACATTTTAAGGATTGCCAATATACATTTTAAGGGTAGTCACCTATCTCTAAATGCCATACTTATGTCTATTGTTTACCTGATGCCATTTGTTTGTAACTGATATGACGTTAGGCAGGTGCTTTTCTGGCTCATAGTAGGGCATCATTCATTATATGCTTTGCAGAAATATCTTTTATTTTTGTTTGATATCATGCTTTGTTGTCTGACAAATTGGTGGAGAGGTTTTTCTGTAATTCTACTAATTGCAGTTTTTTGCTGAAAGCTTTGTGTATCTATATCCTTATGAAGCTAAAAGCTAAAGCTGGAACAAGTTTTGGACATCTTATTTTATATTTTTTCCTTTCATAGTGAACATGAACTTTTCTACTTCCCTGCACCTGCTCATGTTCGATTCAAAATACTGTTTTCAACTTTATCCGCACTAGAGAATTACATATATTAATCAATATCTTTGTTGTTTCACATCACAGGATGTGTTGAGCTAAGTAAAAAAAAGATTTTGACTTACTTCTTTATCCCTTTTCCTACTGATGTTTTGATGTTCATTCCTTAAAGATATTGCATTTTCAAGCTGAATATCATGCATGTTTTGAACTAATGCGGAGTTGATATCACTGCTGTCTATTATTATCTTTTTTAGGGGGGTGAGGAGGGGGAGGGGAGGGGTGGGGGATTAGGTTATGGCATTAAATACGGGCTGTCAATGTTAAAATATAGATTTTTGTTGGGATTATCATATGAATTTTTTTATCAGCAATTTGGTACTAAAAATGTTATAACTGTAGGTAGAGGTGGGGATTGCTCGTTCAGTGGATGAAATTTTTGATGCTATAAGCTATCAAAAGGGTGCTTCAATTATTCGTATGCTGCAAAGTTTTCTTGGTGCAGAGATATTTCAGGTCGGTTATTGAACAATATTAAGTAGGCTTTTACTGGTTTCACTTTCTTCTTTTTCTTTTTTATTTTAGGATGGTAAGAAGTTATGCATTTATACGGATGGTATATATGTTATGATTGTCGTTTGACCGTACATATAAGTTTGTTTCTGATTCAGAAATCCTTAGCTTCATATGTCAAAAAGTATGCTTTCAAAAATGCCGAGACCGAAGATTTGTGGGGTGTTCTTTCTGAGGAATCGGGTGTGGAAGTCAAGAAGTTGATGGATACCTGGACAAAGCAAAAAGGGTACCCAGTTGTCAGTGTAGAACTCAAGGATAATGCGTTGGTGTTTAAGCAGGTCTATTACATGTGACATACTAGCCTTGAAATTTTTTTACTTATTTTGGTTTATATTTGCTTTCAGAAGATCTGATTCTTATAAATATGACTATGGCTTCACTTTGCAGTCACAATTTTGTGCAAATGGTTCTGTTGGGGATGGACAATGGATTGTTCCATTGACATTATATTCTGGGTTAGACAAGAAAAAAGGAATTTTTTGCTCAAAAGTAAGATTGGAAGTATGGACATAGATGAACTTCACTCATTCCATGATGGAAAAAACGCCAATATTTTGGAAAGTGAACAATGGTGGGTAAAAGTCAATTTTGAGCAGACTGGTTTTTACAGGGTAAAATATGATGAGAAGCTTGGAGAAAGACTGCAAACAGCAATTAAAGCTCATTCTTTGTCCGCAGCTGATAGATTTGGTAAGTGTTTGTAGAGACTAGCACCCTGCTCTCTATTCTCATCTTACCTAATCTGTTTCCTTTTCCTTCTGATGATTAGGTATTCTTAATGATTCTTATGCTCTCTGTGAGGCTTGCGAGCAAACCCTATCCTCTTTACTCTCTTTGATGAATGCATACGGAGGAGATCTTGATTACGTTGTGACATCAAAACTCATTGAAGTAATTACAGTTTTTCGTTTTTTTTAATATTTTTTTAAAAAATGTGATATATTTCCAAATTGCAATATTGTTTTAAAACGTAATCTTTTCCATGGTTTAATTAGATCTGCAATAAAGTTGTGAAGATTGTTGGCGCTGCATTGCCAGATTGTTTGGATGAGTTGAAATCTTTTTCTATTCATCTGCTTCTGATTTCAGCAAAGTAAGCATTCTAATAACTTGTTGTTTCGCAAAAATTTCTTTTTGTTTGGTGATTCTATTATATTTTGTATTTTAGCTCTTATATTGACTGATATGATGTGTTGATTTTTAGTGTTCCTAAATATTTTCATTTTTGGAATGAACTTCAATGTGAAAACTGATTGGATTGGTGATGGAAAACATTTTTGTCTTCCTAATAGTTTGTTGTCTGAAATATTAGCTGATGCTGATAATCTTGCTTGTTTTAATTCATGAAATTGCTGTTTCATCTTTCTGAACAATTTATTTTGAAATGCCTTTTTTTACCGCATGAGAAATTTGATTTGAGCCCAAAAAGATTTTGTGTTTGGAAAGCTAGCGACATAAACATTTTTCGAAACGTTATCTTATTTTTGGCATTGTTGGTGGTCATGTGGAAAAGTAGAAAGAAAGACGAATATTAAGAGAGTCAAAAAACATCTGTGATTGTCCATTAAGCATATGGTATCATCAATTACCTATTTACGACGATAGTAGATGAAATTTTGTAGACTAAACCTAGGACCTCTTATTGCTAATGGCCTGTAAAATCATACTAGATGTAATAACAAAATTTACATTTACATTGTTGAAACAAGTATAATTAGGGAAACAAGCAATAGAAAATAGGGGTGATTCACATACAGCTTCACCACCTAGTGTATGTATTTCTAGACAAAAGGAGGTTACAACTAATCACTGATTCTGAGGGATTAATTTTCTACTTACTCTCAACTAAAATTTGAACACTAAACACATCAAAGAAACTGTGAAAACACATCCACCATTTCGGTGGCACATATACATGTACACACAAATATTTTAAAGACTTGTAAAACAGTCCCCTACTTGGATATTTTCTAATATGGCAATGTATTCTAAGTTCAGCTGTTCAGTGAAGTCTGTGGGCTTTGCATAAATTGATTTACTATACTAACTGTAAAAGCCAATTGAGGCCTAGTAACTGTAAGATAAATCAACCTTCCCGCAATCCACCTATTTAATGTTGGATCTGGAAACAAGTCACCATCATTAGGGTCCAGTTTTGTGGATGTCTCCCGCGGCATGTCTACAAGTATGGAATCTTTCGGTCCTGTATCCTTAAGCAGATCTTAGACATATTTCCTTTGGCTTAGAAGAATACCATTAGCATTTGTAGATACCTTAATTCCTAAGAAGTATTGGAGCTTCCCAAGGTCAACTAAAATTTGAACACTAAACACATCATGAAACAGTCAAAACACATCCACCATTTCGGTGGCACACATATACATGTACACATATGTTTTTTAAGGACTTTATCTTACATTAGCATCCAATTTTTTTGTACCCTGAACTAAAATTCTTCTGCATATGTTCTTTTGATAATTTACTAACTGATGTTGCATTTTCCATGTTTAATTGTTATTTCAGTAAGTTAGGTTGGGATCCTGTGACTGGTGAGAGCCATCTGAACGTGTTATTGAGAGGAGAGCTTTTGACTGCATTGGTATATTTGGGTCATGATGCCACCCTCAAAGAGGCTTCAATTCGTTTTCACACTTTCCTGGATGACAGGAATACCCCTCTTCTTCCTGCAGATATAAGAAAGGTTCAAACATTTGAATTTTTTCGGATGCCATGAATACTAGAATGCCTTTTATTTTCTAATAATTTTTAATTTTGATTTCTTTAGGCTGCATACTTGTCTGTAATGAAAGCTGTTAATGCTAGCAACAGGAGTGGTTTTGATTCTCTGCTGAAGCTTTATAGAGAAACCGATGTTGCAGAAGAGAAGGGTCGCCTTTTAGGTAATCAATCTAGATTGAGGCATTGCTTTACGGTGTCTATTGGTGCAAATTTCTCACAATCACATCTGGTATTTTTCCACGAACATCACGTAACAAAACTGTCATTTTGGACGACAAAAACCTTTTATCTCCAGACTCTCATATGAGATTCCTTCATGTCTTAACATGCGGGAAAAAAATTTTATTTGTTTTTTGCAGCATCGATGGCATCTTCTCCAGATCCAGAAATTGTTCTCGAAGCTTTGAACTTTATTCTGTCATCTGAGGTTAATTCTTACGTTTTGCATCTGTGTTTCTCCTTGATTTGACATTTTGAAGTTCAATGAGGTTGTTTACTCGAACCAAGCAATTTTTTAGGTTCGTGGACAAGATGTTATTTATGGCCTTTCGGGAATAAGTTGGGAGGGGCGTGACATAGCATGGTCGTGGTTGAAGGTAGAATGCTTAGAGAGCCTTTAATGCTATTTAATTTGTGCCAGACTAGAAATCTTGCTAATGAAATGTGAATGGTTTTCAGTTTTGTTGTAAATCATATTGGCAATGCATAATTTGTTGGCTAACAAAAAATAATTTCTTGGCGTGGCTGCTTAAACTTTAAAATGCCTGCTGAATGCTTTTCTATTGAAAAGGTGTTAGTTTGTTGGCAGTCCTTGGTAGTTTGGGGGAACAAAGGATATATGTGCCTTTCCACTAATTCTACCTAGGAAATTTTTTCACAAATTGAAAGTGCTTGTTATGACCACATTTCTACTGATTTGCAGGAAAATTGGGAGGCAATTGCTAAAAGATGGGGTGCAAGCTTTTTCTTCCATCAATTGTCCGTCGGATAGTCTCACCGGTAAGTTGGCATTTTTTATCTCCGTTCTGCTGTACATTTGCTGTCAGATTAAGTTTTATTTTAACCGGGTTTCATCTCTATGAAGTTTTACTATGAGGAGAATGCTCAAGAAATAGAGGCCTTTTTGCAAGTCGAGTTACACCTTCAATTTCCATGACATTAAAGCAAAGTGTGGAGCAAGTTCGCATCAATGCTAGGTGGGTACAGAGCATAAAACAGGAGCAATCACTCGAGGTCTTAATCAAAGAATTGGCTCTGATAAAGGATTGATCTCAGTAAGTGAGCTGATGCTACAACAATCTATCCTTGTTGTGTCAGCATCTTGTACTATTGCGATTGTTGGAGTTAAAATAATAAAACAATGTGATCTCTCTTGAATCTGCTGGTGAATAAATGTAGAGCAATAAATCTATTTCCTAGTGCAATATTTTGTCTGACGAAACTCCGTATATTTTTGACTTCTCTATGTGAAGTGGCTTATATCTTACCTGATCTATAGCAGGGATAAGTTGGCAAAGGAAGAGCACTGGTGGAAGAATATTTTCCGCTGCTTTAATTGAGGCCAACTTGATATGAAATGCCCCTGGCTTATTAGAAAATAATGTAGTATCCCTTTGATTCAGTGTTGGCCAATGCCCCCTCGTTGGCCGTCTACCGGAATCCAGCGCAGGACTGATATGGTGGCATGTATGGATTCCTTTTCGAGGTCTTGAACTTGCCGGTAATGCATGCAACCACAGGTCAGAATTGTTGTATCATGTCACAGGTCAGAATTAAATTTCAGTGGCTGAAAGAATCCACTGGCTCCAACCCTATTTCTCCCGGCTCCTTGGAACCAAGCCATTCAAAATCAGTCTTAAATTTTCATCCTTAAGTGTGATCAAGTCCGAGTAGTCCTTTGGTTCTACTGGATCTAAAGAGTCAAAAATATTCTTGAGAGTGAGAACTGCATAATAAATAGGCAATTTTTTTTTAAATGCTTACGCTTTTTTCGTTTGTGAATGTTCGTGATATAAAAAGACATCCCTGATTGTACCCAAAAAATTTACCAACACTCAACCATTAACATCCTACTTATCTTTTTTTATTAGTCAAAGACATTCGATGACTAAAATTTAGGAATATGAATACTAACATGACTATGTTGCAGGGAAGGACAAATCGGTTTGATTTTATGAAAGATGATAGAAGCGTAGTCCAAGCCTTCACTCTTGACTACTAAGTAGAAAACATGAGTCTCCATTGAATGTGTTCAAGATTCTATATTAGAAATTACCCACCTCCTAAATATCTGTTAAAAAGGGGAAGATATGTGACAAAAAATCTCAAAGTTCATCTCATTGAGCAATTCTGATTGGTAGATTTTTCTATAATAATTTTCCCTTTATTTTATTATAATTTGTAATTTCATATGATTATTCATTCTAAGTATATCTCAAACCGCGGTCAAATTGAAATTATCTTTTTTTCTAATCAGGAACGATTTAAAATTATTGGCAAAAAATAAATAAGAAAAAATATCATTTTAAATGTTACTTCTAAATTCTTTATATATAAAAAAGATGGGGGCGGTGGCGGGAGGCGGGAGGGGGTGGATTTGCGGTGGCGGAGGGGGCCGCCGGTGAGGGGCGACGGCTTGCGGAGGTCCGGCGGGCGGGCTCCGGCGGGGGTCGGCCGCATGGGCCGCGGCGGGGCTCGGCCGGCCGGCAGGGGCGAGCAACGGACTGTGGGGGGTTTTTGGCAAAGTGATCTGGGTCGTTGGATCGCGATCCAACGGCCCAGATTTGTAGTGCATGGTGCGCTGCCAAAAGATGGCAGCGCACCATAGCATTACTCTCTTTATATATATATATATATATATATATATATATATGAGGCGTGTTACAGTGCGTTGCATGAAAATGCAGCGCACTGCAGCGGAACAAATCTGGGCCGTTGGATGAAAATCCAACGGCCCAGATATAATTTTTTTTACCCTCTCCTCCTACCATTGTTCACGCCGCCCCGCCCCCGCCGGCCCCAGCCCCGTCCCGCCTCCGCTCGCAGCCCTCCCCCCACCTACCCTGGTTCCCCCGCCCCGCCCGCAGCCTTCCCCTCGACCTCCCCTGTTTCCCCCTGCCCCCTCCGCCATCGCCTCTTCCGCTGCCTCGCCCCCGCCCTACCCCTGCCCGCAGCCCTCCCCCCCACCTGCCCCGTGTTCCCCAACCCCGCCCCCACGTCGCCTGTTTCGCCCCACCCCCGCTGCGGCCCCGCTCGCCCCTGCCCTGTTTCGCCACCCACCCCGCCGCCACCCCGCCCGTCGACAGAGCTCCTCCCCGCCGTCTGCTGCCCTGGCCACCTCCACGCCGGCGTCACTGCATCACCGCCGGCGGTGGCGCGACGGGGAAAGGAAGAGCGATGGCAATTTCGTAATAAAAATTTGACTCGTTCCCGACTCGAGTCAAATTTACGAAATAAATTTTAAAAATAAAATATAATAAAATAAAAAATTGACTCGCTCCTTACTCGAGTCAATTTTACGAAATAAATTTTTAAAATTTTACGCCGCTTGCCGATCACCTCCGTGTCGCCACCCACACCCTGCCCCCGTCCCCCACACTTGCTGCCCCATGCCCTCCACCGGCCCAGGCCCCCTGCCTCGCCTTCTACCGCCCCCTGACCCCTCTCCGCCCGTTACGAAATAAATTAAAAAAATAAAATTTTTTTATAAAAACTTGACTCGATCTCGCTCGGGATCGAGTCAATATTATAAAATAAATTTAAAAATAAAATAAAATAATTTTGTCATAAAACTTGACTCGATCCTGCACGAGATCGAGTCAATATTACGAAATAAATTTTAAAAAATAAAATAAGTTTGTAATAAAAATTTTATTGGTCCCACATGAGATCGGCACCATGTATTTTCAACAGGCCCATCCAGCACTGAGGCGGCGACAAAAAAATTAAACAAATAATTTCTTAATAAAAACTTTATTCGATCCCGACTTGAGTTAAAATAATTTATTACGGAATCATTTTATTTTTTTAAATTTATTTTGTAATAAAAATTTATTCGGTAATAAATTTATTTTGTAATAAAAACTTGACTCGATCCCGCACATGATCGAGTCAGCTTTTTATTACAAAATTATTTTATATTTTTTTAAATTTATTTCATATTATTGACTCGATCCCGACACAAGTCAAATTTTTACTACAAAATTATTTTTTAAAAATTTATTCCATACAACTAATTTAACTCCAGTTGAGATCGAATCAAATTTTTTTAACGAAATTATTTTATTTTTTAAAATTTATTTCGTAATAAAAAATTGACTTGATCCTGACTAGAGTTAAGTTTTTATTACGATATTATTTTATTTTCTTAAAATTTATTTTATAATATTAACTTGACTTGATTCGAGATTGAGTCAAGTTTTTTTATGAAATTATTTTATTTTATTTTTAAATTTATTTCATAATATTAACTTAACTCAAGTCGGGATCTAGTCAATTTTTTTTAAAGAAATTATTTTATTCTTTTTAAAATTTATTTCCTAATAAAAACTTTGACTCGAGTCAGGAGCGAGTCAAATTTTTATTACTAAACTACCCTCCCCTGTTTCTTTCCCCACCCATTGTTCGCCGCACAGCTCCACCGCTGGCGACCTCGCCGCCGGCCGCCAGCGGGGGGCGGGAGGGGGGCGTGGCTGTGGGCGGGGTCGGTAGAGGGACTGCAGCGGCAGGGGCGGGCCGCGGCGCCAGGCGAGGGTAGGGGGACCACGGCTTTGGACAGGGGTAGGGGCGGGCCGCGGCACCAGGTAGGGGCCAGGGGCTGCGCCTCGCCCGGGCAGGGGGGCCTCACTCGCCCAGGCACGGGGGCCGCACTTGCCCGGGCACGGGGGCCGCCTCTCGCCCAGGCAGGGGGGCGCGGCTCGCCCAGGCGGGGTGGGTGAGGGGGAAAGGTGGCAGGGCCGGGGGCAAGGGTAGGGCCGGAGGGGCGAGGGCGGAGGCAACAGCGGCGGAATCTAGCGAGCTGAAAGGCGATCTCAGGAGGAAAACAGGGGGAGGGGAAAAAATTGAAAAAACACGTTTGGGCCATTGGATGAAAATCCAATGGCCCAAAAAATCGCTCCCAATGCGCTGCATCAAAGCATTTTATATATATATATATACTCAAATAAAAATAAATGGTACTTGCAAGTGGGGCCCAAAACAAGGCCGTTAGGATGTTTTCTTTTGTTGTTTTTTATTTTTAAAATAAAGTCTTTTCAAACCGTTGAAAGTATAAGAATGCCGGCTCGCGCCCCATTTCATGCCGGGAAAATCGGACGCCGCCGATGGAGCAGTTCCGAGGCCAGACTCGGCTGCCGGAGTTCGCCGTCCCCCGCCGCTACGACCTCCGCCTCCGCCCCAACCTCGCCGCCTGCACCTTCACCGGCGCTGCCGACATCCTCCTGCATATCCGCCGCGAAACCCGATTCCTCGTCCTCAACTCCCTCGACCTTGCCGTCGACTCCGCCTCCGTCGTGTTCGCCGCCTCCTCCGGCGCCGCCCAGGTACCCCCGAAAGATTCGATCTTGACGCTTTTCTGACCGCTGACGTTCAGTCTGGGGATCTGTTTTAGCAGCTCCGGCCGTCTGAGGTGGTGGTGTTGGCGGAGGATGAGGTGGTGGTGCTCGCGTTCGAAGACCCGATCCCGGCCGGGGAGGGGTTCTGTCGATCGAATTTTCGGGGGTTTTGAACGATGGGATGAAGGGGTTTTACCGGAGTTCATACGTGGTGAATGGGGAGAAGAAGAACATGGCCGTGACGCAGTTCGAGCCGGTCGATGCTCGTCGGTGCTTCCCTTGCTGGGACGAGCCTGCTCTCAAGGTGGTAGATCGGGTTTTCTTGCTTGTTTTGTGTGACTTCGAATTCGAATTGGTTGTTTGGGTTTATTGGGAGTGTGCGATGGATGATGCAGGCTACGTTTAAGGTAACACTTGAGGTGCCCTCTGAGGTGACTGCTCTGTCCAACATGCCGGTTGTGGAGGAGAAGGTTGATGGGGATGTCAAGACTGTGTGTTATGAGGAGTCCCCTTTGATGTCAACTTATTTGGTGGCCTTTGTAGTTGGGTTGTTCGATGTGATTCACGACGTCACTAATGACGGTAAATCATAACCATAAAATAAAAAAAGAAATCGCTACTGTTTCCTTTGGATTTCGGAAAGACAGTTTATGATTTGTACGGTTTTACAGGGGTTAAGGTTAGTGTCTATTGTCCTGTTGGAAAGAGTGAACAAGGAAAATTCGGGCTAGAGGTTGCAGTGAAGGTTCTTGATTTGTATAAGAAGTACGTGCCCTATATTTATTTTGTGATTTTGTGATAGTTACTTCCTGTTCATGTAGTTATTGATATACCAACTAACTGCCCCTGAGAGTTATTAGAAGAGTAGTTTTGCTCGTGTTTTAACTGTTTGGGCTTTGTAGTTACTTTGCAATGCCCTATCCACTTCCAAAGCTGGATATGGTTGCGATCCCAGATTTTGCAGCTGGTGCCATGGAGAACTATGGTCTTGTCACTTATCAGGATACAGCATTACTCTATGATGATAAGCACTCTTCAGCTGCTAATAAGCAACGGGTACAACACATGGTCCTCCAATCTTGTTCAAGAGGTTGTTTTGACAATGTTATTGATAGCTGATATAAGCCATTTTTCCTTGTGTGTGAAAAGGTTGCGATTGTTATCGCACATGAACTTGCCCACCAGTGGTTTGGTAACCTTGTCACAATGGAGTGGTGGACCCATTTATGGCTGAATGAAGGTTTTGCTACATGGGTATCACATATTTACTGTCTTGTTTGCTTGAATATACTTGTTCATTTGCTGTTGTTTCCTTTTTGCCAATACTCTGAGACACTATTTATGTGAACCATATAATTATCCAGGTGAGTTATTTGGCTTCTGATTATCTGTTTCCGGAGTGGAAAATTTGGACTCAATTTCTTGGAGAAACTACGGCTGGCTTGAGGCTGGATGCACTGGGAGAATCACACCCTATCGAAGTAAACAATCACTCCCAGACAAATATGCTCTTCTCTATGTATTCTCTGTTCCCACTTGACTCCAGCATTTCATCTACTCACTAGGATGAATAAAATTTCATTCTTCTTCATTTTTGAGAACGCAAAAACCCACCCCCAAGTTGATTCCAACTAGTAGATGAACTTATGAGTCATACCTCATGAGTGAAATTGTTTGCATAGATCAGTCAAAATATTTTAAAGGTTGCCTACCTATCTTGCAATCAGAAGGATGGTCGAAAATTTTTTCTATCTTAAATTTTATAAACATAAAATTCAAGTTGATTCTCACCGGTAGGTAAACTAATAACTCATGAGTAAGATTGTTTTCATATCGTCAGTCAAAACATTTTAAGGATTGCCAATATACATTTTAAGGGTAGTCACCTATCTCTAAATGCCATACTTATGTCTATTGTTTACCTGATGCCATTTGTTTGTAACTGATATGACGTTAGGCAGGTGCTTTTCTGGCTCATAGTAGGGCATCATTCATTATATGCTTTGCAGAAATATCTTGTATTTTTGTTTGATATCATGCTTTGTTGTCTGACAAATTGGTGGAGAGGTTTTTCTGTAATTCTACTAATTGCAGTTTTTTGCTGAAAGCTTTGTGTATCTATATCCGTATGAAGCTAAAAGCTAAAGCTGGAACAAGTTTTGGACATCTTATTTTATATTTTTACCTTTCATAGTGAACGTGAACTTTCTACTTCCCTGCATCTGCTCATGTTCGATTCAACATACTGTTTTCAACTTTATCCGCCCTAGAGAATTACATATATTAATCAATATCTTTGTTGTTTCACATCACAGAATGTGTCGAGCTAAGTAAAAAAAAGATTTTGACTTACTTCTTTATCCCTTTTCCTACTGATGTTTTGATGTTCATTCCTTAAAGATATTGCATTTTCAAGCTGAATATCATGCATGTTTTGAACTAATGCGGAGTTGATATCACTGCTGTCTATTATTATCTTTTTTAGGGGGTGAGGAGGGGGAGGGGAGGGGGTGGGGGATTAGGTTATGGCATTAAATACGGGCTGTCAAGTGTTAAAATATAGATTTTTGTTGGGATTATCATATGAATTTTTTTTATCAGCAATTTGGTACTAAAAATGTTATAACTGTAGGTAGAGGTGGGGATTGCTCGTTCAGTGGATGAAATTTTTGATGCTATAAGCTATCAAAAGGGTGCTTCAATTATTCGTATGCTGCAAAGTTTTCTTGGTGCAGAGATATTTCAGGTCGGTTATTGAACAATATTAAGTAGGCTTTTACTGGTTTCACTTTCTTCTTTTTCTTTTTATTTTAGGATGGTAAGAAGTTATGCATTTATACGGATGATATATATGTTATGATTGTCGTTTGACCGTACATATAAGTTTGTTTCTGAGTCAGAAATCCTTAGCTTCATATGTCAAAAAGTATGCTTTCAAAAATGCCAAGACCGAAGATTTGTGGGGTGTTCTTTCTGAGGAATCGGGTGTGGAAGTCAACAAGTTGATGGATACCTGGACAAAGCAAAAAGGGTACCCAGTTGTCAGTGTAGAACTCAAGGATAATGCGTTGGTGTTTAAGCAGGTCTATTACATGTGACATACTAGCCTTGAAATTTTTTTACTTATTTTGGTTTATATTTGCTTTCAAAAGATCTGATTCTTATAAATATGACTATGACTTCACTTTGCAGTCACAATTTTGTGCAAATGGTTCTGTTGGGGATGGACAATGGATTGTTCCATTGACATTATATTCTGGGTTAGACAAGAAAAAAGGAATTTTTTGCTCAAAAGTAAGATTGGAAGTATGGACATAGATGAACTTCACTCATTCCATGATGGAAAAAACGCCAATATTTTGGAAAGTGAACAATGGTGGGTAAAAGTCAATTTTGAGCAGACTGGTTTTTACAGGGTAAAATATGATGAGAAGCTTGGAGAAAGACTGCAAACAGCAATTAAAGCTCATTCTTTGTCCGCAGCTGATAGATTTGGTATGTGTTTGTAGAGACTAGCACCCAGCTCTCTATTCTCATCTTACCTAATCTGTTTCCTTTTCCTTCTGATGATTAGGTATTCTTAATGATTCTTATGCTCTCTGTGAGGCTTGCGAGCAAACCCTATCCTCTTTACTCTCTTTGATGAATGCATATGGAGGAGATCTTGATTACGTTGTGACATCAAAACTCATTGAAGTAATTACAGTTTTTCGTTTTTTTTAATATTTTTTTAAAAAATGTGATATATTTCCAAATTGCAATATTGTGTTAAAACGATAATCTTTTCCTTGGTTTAATTAGATCTGCAATAAAGTTGTGAAGATTGTTGGCGCTGCATTGCCAGATTGTTTGGATGAGTTGAAATCTTTTTCTATTCATCTGCTTCTGTTTTCAGCAAAGTAAGCATTCTAATAACTTGTTGTTTCGCAAAAATTTCTTTTTGTTTGGTGATTCTATTATATTTTGTATTTTAGCTCTTATATTGACTGATATGATGTGTTGATTTTTAGTGTTCCTAAATATTTTCATTTTTGGAATGAACTTCAATGTGAAAACTGATTGGATTGGTGATGGAAAACATTTTTGTCTTCCTAATAGTTTGTTGTCTGAAATATTAGCTGATGCTGATAATCTTGCTTGTTTTAATTCATGAAATTGCTGTTTCATCTTTCTGAACAATTTATTTTGAAATGCCTTTTTTTACCGCATGAGAAATTTGATTTGAGCCCAAAAAGATTTTGTGTTTGGAAAGCTAGCGACATAAACATTTTTCGAAACGTTATCTTATTTTTGGCATTGTTGGTGGTCATGTGGAAAAGTAGAAAGAAAGACGAATATTAAGAGAGTCAAAAAACATCTGTGATAGTCCATTAAGCATATGGTATCATCAATTACCTATTTACGACGATAGTAGATGAAATTTTGTAGACTAAACCTAGGACCTCTTATTGCTAATGGCCTGTAAAATCATACTAGATGTAATAACAAAATTTACATTTACATTGTTGAAACAAGTATAATTAGGGAAACAAGCAATAGAAAATAGGGGTGATTCACATACAGCTTCACCACCTAGTGTATGTATTTCTAGACAAAAGGAGGTTACAACTAATCACTGATTCTGAGGGATTAATTTTCTACTTACTCTCAATTAAAATTTGAACACTAAACACATCAAAGAAACTGTGAAAACACATCCACCATTTCGGTGGCACATATACATGTACACACATATATTTTAAGGACTTTAACACTCCCCCTCAAGCTATGAGTGGGAATCAACCAGGCATAGCTTGGTCTAATGGTCGTCATGTCGGTTGATTGGCAGAAACTTGGTGAAAATATCTGCCAGCTGGAGCTTTGTACTCACATGTTTTAAGCTAATCTCCCTTCTTGCACCTTGTCTCAGATATAATGACAGTCCACGTCAATATGTTTTGTCCGCTCGTAGAAGACAGGGTTGTTAGCTATATGAATAGCAGCTTGGTTGTCACACCACGGCTGCATAGGTACGTGTACATCAAATCCCAACTCAGGCAATAACATCTTTAGCCATATCAGCTCAGTTGTTGCTTTGGCCGTGGATCTATACTCAGCCTCTGCACTCGTCCTGGCCACTACTTGTTTCTTACTCTTCCAAATAACAAAATTTCCTCCTTGGTGTATGCAATTCCCACTGGTAGACCTTCTATCAAACAGAGATCCTGCCCGGTCTGAGTTTGCAAATCCTTCCACATATAATGGATCTTCATGCCTATGTCTCCTGTAAAACAGTCCCCTACTTGGATATTTTCTAATATAACGAAGTACTCTAAGTACAGCTGTCCTTTATAAATTGACTTACTATACTAATTGGAAAAGCCAAATCAGGCCTAGTAACTGTAAGATAAATCAACCTGCCCACAATCCTCCTATGCAATGTTGGATCTGGAAACAAGTCATCATCTTTAGTGTCCAGTTTTGTGGATGTCTCCGGTGGTGTGTCTATAGGTCTGGAATCTTGCAGTCCTGTTTCCTTAAGCAGATCTTATACATACTTCCTTTGGCTTAGAAGAATACCATTAGGATTTCTAGATACCTAAATTTTTAAGTAGTATTGGAGCTTCCCAAGGTCTTTAATGTGCAGCAGAGACTGCAATGACTTCTTTGTGTCTACAATACCACAAACATCACTATCCGAGATGATTATATCATCTACATACACAACAAATACAACACAACCAACAGATGCCCTTCTAATAAATGGGGAATAGTCTGAAACAGTCCACTTGAAGTCAATAAAAGTAAGAATTGAGCCAAATTTCTCAAGCCAGGCTCTTGGAGTTTTTTAAGACCATAGATGGACTTGTGCAGTTTACAAACCTTGGTAGACTACCCCTCAGCAACATACCTGGAGGTTGCTGCACATACAAGTCTTCTTGAAGATCTTCATGTAAGAAAGTGTTTTTAACATGCAACTGGTGTAACTCCCAATTATACCTAGCTGCAAGAGAAAGAAGGATGCGCACTGAGTTAAGCTTGGCTACAATGGAAAAAGTTTGCTCATAATCCACCCCAGGTGTTTGTGTATAGCCTTTGGCTACAAGCCGTACATTTAACCTGTTAATACAACCATCAGCCTTGAATTTAACACTGTAGACCCATTTACATCCCACAGCTTTCTTTCTTGCAGGTAAGTCTGTAGGTGACCAAGTATGGTTTTGTTGTAAGGCTTTCATTTCATCTTGCATGGCTTGTAACCAGTCAGGTTGTTGGAGGGCTTGAATGTGAGACTTAGGTACGTCAGTATTCAGCAAAGAGGTATTAAAGACAACTGATAAAGAAGGAATCTTACCAGGAGGTTCACAATGACGAAGATGATCTGCAGCTGGAGGAGACAACTCTACTCGATCTTTCCTCATATAGGTGATGGGAGGATCAGCAAATCTTTGGCAAGTGGGAGTGATAGCAGGTTGATTTTTTCTAACACAAACAAGAGGAGGCTTAGAGTACTTAAGATCAGAAGAAATACCTTCCTGCCCAATAGATAGAGGGAGGCAAACATCATGATCTAAGGGAGGAGCTAGATCTAGGTAACTTTTTAGGGTAGAACTAGTTATCCTAAAAAAAAGTAACATCTGCAGATACAAACCACTTTTTGGTGGTAGGATTATAAAAAAGTATCCTTTTCGTTTTTTAGAATAGCCTAAAAAAATGCATTTAACTGCCTTAGGAGAGAGTTTATCTTTACAGCCAGTAAAAATATGAACAAAACAAATGCAGCCAAATACCCTAGGTTTTAAAGGGTACATGTTCTTGGTAGGATATAATACAAGAAAATGGATGTTGTTCTTCAGCAATGAAGATCACATTCTATTAATCAAAAAACAGGCTGTAAGCAAATCTTGAGGCCAGTAGGACTTTGGAACAGACATGTTAATCAACAAACATCTTGTGACCTCCAAATGATCACGATGTTTTCTCTCGAATGCTCCATTCTGCCGGGGAGTATGAGAACAAGAGGTCTCATGTGTAATGCCCTTATCTCTCAAATAAGCTTGAAAAGACTTGGACATTTACTCTAATGCATTATCTGTCCTAAGAACCTTAAGGACAGTAGAATATTGAGTAGTAATTTGATTATAGAAATACTTGAAACAACTAAAAACTTCATTTCTTTCCTTGAGCAAGTACAACCAGGTCATTTTTTAATAGTCATCAATAAAGAGTACATAGTATCTAAAATGACCAAAGTTCGGGACATTTAGAGGACCTCATGCATTAGAATGTACTAATTCAAATGGCTTAGTAGTCTTGGAAAGTGAATGAGATGGAAATGAATCCCTACTGTGCATGGAAAGTTCACAAGCATCACAATTAGGTTTAGGGACAAACCCTAAGGAAGGCACTAAATGCTTCAATTTTATACTGAAGATGACCTAATCTAGAATGCCATTGCATAGCCGAAGCTTTAGAAGAGTGGACAGAAGTATGAATTGCTGCCAAAGTCTTATTTGCATGAACATAGTATAGTTTCCCCTTAAGCGAGCCGAGAGCAATCTTATTCCTTGTGATTGCATCATGAAAAACACAAGTTGTAGGGGTGAAGATGACATGGCAATTTCGAGATTGGCACAATTTAGAAATAGATAGCAAACTGGTTGGAAAAGAGGGAACAAATAAGACATCATCAAGTATTAGATCAGGTGATGTATGAATCTGTCCTTTACCAAAAGCAGGAGTTTTACTTCCATCAGCCAATGATATACAAATAGGTTTAAGAAATGGAGTATATGTGGAAAACAAATGACAGTCACCTGTCATATGATCTGTTGCACCAGAGTCAACCAACCAGCTGGTGGATACAGATCTGTCACAAGCAGAGTTACCTGCAGAAGCATAGGAAGCTGAGGGTATAGCCGAGTCCCCATGTGCCATCTTCAAAAGCTGCTCAAAGTCTTTATGTGATAGAGTGACAGTAGAAGCACCAGTAGATCTGGAAGTTGTAGGGATTGGCAAGTTTTTTCGCCCAATAAGGCTTCTCAAACTTGTGCCAACACTTATCTGCAGTATGCCCTGATCTTTGGCAGTAATCACAATATCAATCTTCTTGTTTGGAAGAGTTCCTGGCTCCCCTCTGCTTGTAGATGCTCCTTGACCTTGACCTCGACCTCTTCCCCTATTAGGGTTTGAAGGAGGTCTGGAAGTAACAAGAAGTGCAGTGCCCTCAGCAGCATCGTCATGATTGTTATCTACTTCAATTAGAATTCTAGAAAGCCTGGAACATGCAGTGTTCAGATTGGGTAAATCTGTACCTGTGAGTAATTAATACTTGGCAGCAGCATAATGAAGACCCTGCCCCGAGAGAAAAATGGCCAACTTCAACTCTACCCTTGGTTTCTTCCAGGTTTCCTAGTCAGGAGGGTTGGGTTGATGGAGATTAAGTTCCTCCCACCTAGCTTTAACAAAGCTATAGTACTCATTTAAGGGCTTAGAGCCTTGCTTGGTGTGAAAAACTTCCTCACAGAGCTCATACATTCGCTGGATGTTTTGGTGGGTAGCAAAGGTCTCACGGACATAACTCCAAACAGCATATGCAGAATCAAGAAGCATATAATCACAGATCATGTGAGGCTCCATACTGTCCCACAACCAGGAACAAACAGTGACATCATCTTTCACCCAATCAGAAGAGCTAGTATCACCTTGTGGCTCTTCAATAAACTTCAAATTTTCCTTTGAAGTGAGGAAAGTTGTGATTGCAGCACCCCATTGAAGATAATTTTTCCCATAAAGCTTGCTAGTTGTAATAGAGGAAGCATGAATAAGGTCAGCAACAGACAAGCTTCCTGCTTCAGTCGTCACAACAACTGATTTGCCTTTACCCATTCCAAAAGGTCAAAGGGAGGGAAGAACAGTCGAAGAAGGGGTGGGAAATAAGGCACCACAGCAAAGAAAACTTGTTTATGGTGACAAACAGGTCCCAAAGAAAGCCAGCTCTAGGCATACCATGTTTAAATAAGTATAACTAAGGAAACAAGGAATAGAAAATAGGGGTGATGCACATACAGATTCACCACCTAGTGTGTTTATTTATAGACAAAAGGAGGTTACAACTAATCCCTGATTCTGAGGGATTAACTTTGTACGGACTCTCAACTAAAATTTGAACACTAAACACATCAAACAAACAGCCAAAACACATCCACCATTTCGGTGGCACTTATACATGCACACATATATATTTTAAAGACTAACATACATTAGCATCCATTTTCTTTTTAACCATGAACTAAGATTCTTCTGCATATGTTCTTTTGATAATTTACTAACTGATGTTGCATTTTCCATGTTTAATTGTTATTTCAGTAAGTTAGGTTGGGATCCTGTGACTGGTGAGAGCCATCTGAACGTGCTATTGAGAGGAGAGCTTTTGACTGCATTGGTATATTTGGGTCATGATGCCACCCTCAAGGAGGCTTCAATTCGTTTTCACACTTTCCTGGATGACAGGAATACCCCTCTCCTTCCTGCAGATATAAGAGAGGTTCAAACATTTGAATTTTTTCGGATGCCATGAATACTAGAATGCCTTTTATTTTCTAAAAAATTTTAATTTTGATTTCTTTAGGCTGCATACTTGTCTGTAATGAAAGCTGTTAATGCTAGCAACAGGAGTGGTTTTGATTCTCTGCTGATGCTTTATAGAGAAACCGATGTTGCAGAAGAGAAGGGTCGCCTTTTAGGTAATCAATCTAGATTGAGGCATTGCTTTACGGTGTCTATTGGTGCAAATTTCTCACCATCACATCTGATATTTTTCCACGAACATCACGTAATAAAACTGTCATTTTGGACAACAAAAACCTTTTATCTCCAGACTCTCATATGAGATTTCTTCATGTCTGTACATGCGGGAAAAATTTTATTTGTTTTTTGCAGCATCAATGGCATCTTCTCCACATCCAGAAATTGTTCTCGAAGCTTTGAACTTTATTCTGTCATCTGAGGTTAATTCTTACGTTTTGCATCTGTGTTTCTCCTTGATTTGACATTTTGAAGTTCAATGAGGTTGTTTACACGAACCAAGCAATTTTTTAGGTTCGTGGACAAGATGTTATTTATGGCCTTTCCGGAATAAGTTGGGAGGGGCGTGACATAGCATGGTCGTGGTTGAAGGTAGAATGCTTAGAGAGCCTTTAATGCTATTTAATTTGTGCCAGACTAGAAATCTTGCTAATGAAATGTGAAAGGTTTTCAGTTTTGTTGTAAATCATATTGGCAATGCATAATTTGTTGGCTAACAAAAAATAATTTCTTGGCATGGCTGCTTAAAATTTAAAATGCCTGCTGAATGTTTTTCTATTTAAAATGTGTTAGCTTGTTGGGAAGTCCTTGGTAGGTTGGCGTGAACAGCAGATATATGTCCCTTTCCTCTAATTCTACGTAGGAAATTTTTCACAAATTGAAAGTGCTTTTTATGACCACGTTTCTACTGATATGCAGGAAAATTGGGAAGTAATTGCTAAAAAATGGGGTGCAATCATTCTTCTTCCATCAATTGTCCGCCGGATAGTCTCACCGGTAAGTTGGCATTTTTTATCTCCGTTCTGCTGTGCATTTACTGTCAGATTAACTGTTCTTTGAACCGGGTTTCATCTCTATGAAGTTTTACTATGAGGAGAATGCTCAAGAAATAGAGGCCTTTTTTGCAAGTCGAGTTACACCTTCAATTTCCATGACATTAAAGCAAAGTGTGGAGCAAGTTCGCATCAATGCTAGGTGGGTACAGAACATAAAACAGGAGGAATCACTCGAGGTCTTAATCAAAGAATTGGCTCTGATAAAAGATTGATCTCAGTAAGTGAGCTGGATCTTTCCTTTTGGGTCAGCATCATTTACTATTGCCATTGTTGGAGGTAAAATAATAAAACAACGTGATCTCTCTTGAATCTGCGGGTGAATAAATGTGGAGCAATAAATCTATTTCCTAGTGCAATTTTTTTGTCGACAAAACTCCGTATATTCTGACTTTATCTATATGAAGTGGTTTATATCTTACCTGATAGCTGGGATAAGTTGGCAAATGGTAAAAGAATATATTCCGCAGCTTCGATTGAAGCCAACTTGATATGATAAACCCTTGGCTTATTAGAAAATCATGTAGTATCCCTCTGATTTAGTCTTAGCTTGAGTTGCAAAAATCGGCTGATTCCACTCGGAATCGGCTGATTTAAATTGGATCGGAAGGTTTCCGATTAAAAAACAGCTAACTGGGTCTTCATGCAAATTGGTTTATGAATCGGCCAATTCGAGCCGAATTCGACCGATTCGCGTCAATTTTGGAATCGGCTGATTTTGGACGGCGGTGATAGACATGGTGGTGGGAGGACAGGGCGGCGATGACGAGCGGCGAGGGCGGCGACGGGCGACCTGGGGGTTGGGGGGAGATGATCTAGAGGGGTGGGGTGGCGACAGGCAGGGGGGGGGTTGCGGCCGACAGGGGAGGGAGGGCAGGGTGGCAGTGGCGGGGAGGGATGAGATGGGGCTGGCAGGGGAGGTGGGGTGCGGCGGCGACGGCAACAGGGGAAGGAGGGTGACCGGTGTGGTAGAGAACATAGGAGAAATACAAGAAATAGCCGTGACATTCTTGTAATTAAAATTTGACTTTAATTCTATTTAGGTAAAAAATTATAACTAATTTTAAATAATTCAATTTTTTTAAAAAAATATAAAAAAATACCATAAAAGATAATGCATACTATAATATCAAAATAGCATGTTATATAATTAATAACTTACCGATTTTAATTAAATTAAAATTTTTGTATAGGATTAATTTAGATTGATTCAACTAAATCGATCCCTGATCGATTCGATCCGATTAAGTGACTCTGGAAAACCGATTCCGATTTTTGTAATTATGGTCTTCGCCACTAGAGCAATCTAGTTCGAAGCATGCCCAAGGATCTGCACAGATCTCTCCATGCTAGATAAAGAGAGTTGCCAATGCCCCCTTGTTGGCCGTCTATCGGAATCCAGCACAGGACTGATATGGTGGCACGTATGGATTCCTTTTCGAGGTCTTGAACTTGCCGGTAACGCGTGCAACCACAGGAATGTTGTTACTTTGAATCACAAATATGTGTGAAGATCACTCACTCTAGGTCTTGCATTCTTTGTGCCCGTCGGTGATATAACCGCGTTTTTGTTGGGAAATATACACTCCAGCAAAAACAAGCCAGAAAATATTTCCCCTACTCAATGAAATGAATAGGAGACACGCAAGATAAAAATGGATGGAAACTTTCCTCCCAATTTAAAGAAAAGAAAACCAACCAACTCGATCAACTTTGATTAAGAAATCTCTTACAATCAAATATCGAAATAAAATTTGAGAAAACTCTCCTAACCTAAATCAGATCAATAACAAGAACTGAAAGATACAATTCTTGAGATATTGAGAAAAATACCATATACCTCAAATGAAAAATGGATCAATCTCACACCCTGGATTACGACCCCACTTCAACTTGAGATGATGAAAAACTTCTCCAAACTCTCCCTTTGTGAGTGAAACTACTCCCCGTTATATGTGAAAAAACTCCACCCAATACATGTAGAAAATTCTACCAAAGTGTGAAAAACTTCACCCCAATAAAAGTAGAAACTCTACACAAATGTGGAAAACTCCACCCAAAAGAGTAACACTACTCCCAATTACAATCCACAGACAAAGGTAGAGCAAGAAAAGAAATTAACCACTGTTGATCTTGTCGAAGAACCCGAAGTCATATCTTCACCTCACAACAAACAATTTCACTTTCTTCTCCCACATGCACTACCAATAGTGACCCTGTCTAGATATGTAATCTCTCAAGTCTCCCCTAAAGGAGAACACTCCATGGAACTTCCCCAAAGGGAAAGCACACCAAATACATACCTCTAATCACATATTTATAAACTAGAGATAGGAATACCACTTGGAAGTGAAGAGCTAACTCCAAACACTACTTCTTGAGCATTAGAATCCTCACTAATGAGTCTCTTCACGTATTCCACAAACTCTCATCGAATTCGTCGTACCTCTTGGTTTATCTTCATGTCTTCACGACTTTCAATGCGACTGAACGCTTTTTCATGGGAGGGAATATCTCAACAGTTTTGACGTCTGTGGCCCGGAAAAGCTCCCCGGGGACGCATCGTGGCCATGTGAGGAAGATAACGGGCTGCTTAGGAAAATCTGATGGGGAATGAATAGAATGAGACGAGAAAGAAAGAGCCTTCAAAGGAATAAAGCATGCTTCTATGAATAGGAATCAACATCCTTTTAGAACATGAATGCTAACATTACTAAGTTGCAAAGATGGACAAATCTGTTTGATTTTGTGAAAGATGATAGAGGCGTAGTCTAAGTCTTCACTCTTGACTACTAAGTATAAAACACGAGTCCCAAGATTCTATACTAGAAACTACCCACATCCTAAATATAAGTTAATAATTGGGGAGGGTGTGCCACAAATATTGTCTCAGTTCATCTCATTGAGCAATTCTGATTGGTAGATTTTACTAAAATTATTTTCACTTGATTTTATATGTTCAGACATGGCATAATATTTCGTCCATTATAATTTGTAATTACAGGTGATTATTCATTCTAAAGTATCTCGACCACGGTCAAATTGAAACCATCAATTTTTTTATTATTAATTTTATGGAGGACAAATTAAAATTAAGTGAGATACAATATTATATTCCCGATTCAACAACGGTTGGCCAAAAATAAATAAGTGAAAAATGCCATTCAAATATTAATAGAACATAAAACTGTCATTTTTAAATTCTTTTTTTTTACAAATAAATAAACTGGCAAGTGGGGCCCAAAAAAAGCGGTAAGAGCGTTTTCTTTTGTTTTTGTTTTTTATTTTTAAATCTTTTCAAACGGTTGCAAGTATAAGGCCCCGTTGGCGCCCCATTTCTCGCCGGACAAATCGGTGCCGCCTCCGACCTTCGCCGGCGTTTGTAGCCGCCGCCGATGGAGCAGATCCGAGGCCAGACCGGCCTTCCGGACTTTGCCGTCCCCCGCCCAGGGCCCAACGTCGCCGCCTGCACCTCTCCGGCGCCGCTGACGTCCTCCTGCAAATCCGCCGCGAAACCCGATTCCTCGTCCTCAACTCCCTCGACCTCGCCGTCGACTCCGCCTCCGTCGTGTTCGCCGCCCAGTTACCCCGAAATCTTTACGCTTTTCCGATCGTCGTCGTTCAGTTTGGGGATCTGTTTTCGCAGCTCCGGCCGTCGGAGGTGGCGGTGTTGGCGGAGGACGAGGCGGTGGTGCTCGCGTTCGACGAGCCGATCCCGGCCGGGGAGGGGGTTCTGTCGATCGGATTTTCGGGGGTTTTGAACGATGTGACGAATGGGTTTTACAGGAGTAAGTATGTGGTGAATGGTGAGGAGGAGAAAATGGGCGTGACGCAGTTCGCGTCGGTTGAAAACAGTCGCTGCTTCCCTTGCTGGGATGAGCCTGCTCTCAAGGTAGTTGCATTTCCAATTTGCTCTTAGTATAAATGCTCAATGTTTACTACCTCAGGTGGTTGAATGATCTGGATATAGGTCGCATCGGCTTAGCGCGCAGACAAACATGATGTATGGTATTCATTCAGTATGTTTTGGATTGTAAATTTGTTAAAATAGTCGCCCGATGAGATGAGTGGTGTCTTGGACGAACATGTTTTATAGTATACATTCACTAAATTTTGAATTGTATGTATGTTAAAATAGTCTTACAATGAACGGTGTCTTGTATGCATGTGTGTTCGTCGGCTTTTCAAAGTGGCTGCTCATTTTAGATTGAAGCTCAGACCCATTCTGACAGTAAACACGACAGATAGTATTCATTTGGAAAGAACATAGGGCAAATTTAACATTTCTCCTCCTACCGCATACCAACTTGAAGCTGCACCCTTTTGTTCTCATACAGCAAACAAATTTAGATGGTTTAACTGTAACTTCTTTATGTTTAATATAAGGGAAGTATTTAATATTAACTTTGGTTTTTTTTGATATTATATATTTGATAGCTTGATAGTTGATGAATGCAGGCTACGTTTAAGATAACGCTAGTGGTACCCTCTGAGGTGACTGCCCTATCCAACATGCCTGTTGTGGAGGAGAGGATTGATGGGGATGTCAAAACTGTATGTTATGAGGAGTCACCTGTGATGTTGACTTATTTGGTGGCTTTTGTAGTTGGCTTGTTTGATGTGATTGAAGACGTCACCAGTAATGGTAAATGTAGAAATTTAATTACAGTTTTTAAAGTTTCTAAGATCATATCAGCCAACGCACCAGATTAGTTGCTAGTACAGGGTATATTTAGTTCAACTGGATTCAAAAAAGTAGAAGCTCATTCATGCGTACAACACAAAATAATGTTTTAGGAATTTTTCTAGGATTTATGTAATTGTATGTTTTAGGAATTTTAGGATTTTAATAAAAAATGTATTAAGAATTGATGCCTAAATTAGGATTTGCATCCCAGTTTAGGTTTCCACTCTTTGAGGGGTAGGCTGCTCCTTAGAATTGGGGATGAAAGACTTAGGTCTATTAAAGCATAAAACTTTTATTTCATATTCCCATTAAATAGACCATGATCTAACCAATAAGCAAATACATGGACTACCAACAAAATATTGAAAATAATATATGATCCACTGAAAATAAACATTACTATCTCTACTTTAAATATGTTACCTAACACAGTGCTTTGCAGGAGTTAAGGTTAGTGTTTATCGTCCTGTTGGAAAGGGTTATCAAGGGAAGTTTGGGCTAGAGGTAGCAGTGAAGGTTCTTGATTTGTATAAAAAGTAGGCAGATTTTGTTTGTTGTTTTGTGATAGCTTCTTCATGCGTTTATTGGTACGCTCAACTAACTATTTACCTTTTTGATTGTTTGAGCTATGTAGTTACTTTGCAACACCTTATCCTCTTCCAAAACTGGATATGGTTGCAATCCCTGATTTTGCTGGTGCCATGGAAAATTATGGTCTTATAACCTATCAGGATGCAGCATTACTCTCTGATGATTTGCCCTCTGCAGCTGCTAATAAGCAATGGGTACTAAGTGTACTCCACCATTCTTATCATTGTGAATCTGCATTTGCTCGAATGGTTATTTTAACAAGTCATCAATTGCTGATACAAACCATCCTTGTGTGAAATAGGTTGCAATTGTTATTACCCATGACATCACCTATCAGTGGTTTTGTAACCTTGTCACAATGGAGTGGTGGAACCATGTGTGGCTGAATGAAGGTTTGCTACATGTGTAAATATATTTGTTCGCATGTTGTTGATTCCTTTTCTTTTTCTATTATCTTATTCCCTATGTATGTGAACCATGTAACTGTCAGGTGAGCCTATTTGGCAACCGATGTCCTGTTTCCAGAGTGGAAAATTTGGACTCAATTTGTTGGCGAAACTGCAACAGGCTCGAGGCTGGATTCGCTTGCACCCTATCGAAGTAAGCAATTATTCACATACACATTCTGCCCTTTCTACACACACACACACACACACATTCTCTGTTCCCACTTGTTTTCCAGCCTAACACACAAAGGGATGATAGGACATTTCATTTTTCATTTTTGCAAAAACAAAAAAAAAGTTGAGTTTAAAAGATGGATCTACTCTCACATTATAAGTAAAGTTGGTCATAAAAATGGTTGTCAAATCTATTGATTTGTCCATTTTCTCTTTATTCCATTAGTTTATGATGAGCTAATTTCTCTAATAGAACCGCTACAACCATTTAAAATTTACAAGAATTTTTATATGTTTATTGGTGTAATGATTTCTCATTGGACAAATAGGTGAAAATAGTTTCCATAATTTGACTAGTTTCCGTCTTGTTATTCATGTTAGCACCAAAAACAAAAGGGAGGACTGGCACCAGAAACAAAAGGAAGGACTTGTATTGGGCTTTTAATTCTGTCCTTTTTTTTTAATCTTGGTAAATGGTCATATACTTGTCCACTTCCCTTAGCCTGCTCCGGTGTGACTCAAAATCCTGTCCTCATTTTCAGGTGAGATGTGCATAACTTTATACTTATTAGAGAACTAGAGAAATGAACAAGCCAACCTTTTTGCTGTTGTAGAATCATTGGAAGTGCAGATTTAAGGAAAAAATGATTCTAGACAGACTTTTATATTTTTATTTCAATTAATATTTTGCTGTACATTGTAAAATAGATATCACAGTTTCGAGCTTTCTATACACCAAATTTGCTTTGACTTAATCTTCTTCTACTTATTTCACATTATCCTAAAAAGGGTTGGAAACATCGTCATAATCATAATCTAGGATCCATGTTAGAATGAATGCCAAAATTTTAACAGTCAAATACCTTTTTTGACACCAAACAACCACTTTCTGGGATTGGTACCCATGTGAAAGTAAATGGTAAAGTTTTTAGGGAAAATCAGAGTCTCATGTTGTGAATCAATATTAAGTTTATGTTTTTATTGTCTATTTTTGCTGTCTTTTCACGCTTCATGACATTAACAAAGCTTCCAGAGATAAAATGCATATTTCAGTTTGGATTATCATTGAGTCAACATTCTTTGAATCAACAATTTGATACTAATTATCATACCTGCAGGTAGAGGTGGGACTTGCTCGTTCAGTTGATGAAATTTTGGATGCTATAAGCTATGAAATAGGCGCTTCAATTATTCGTATGTTGGAAAGATTTCTTGGTGCAGATATATTTCAGGTTCATAACAACTTAGTTGGCTTTTACTGGTTAAGTGTTCTTCTTTGTCTTTTTTAATTTAGAATGTGAAGAAGTTGCTCATTAGTAATGATGATGTATCTGCAGTTAATATCTTTTAATCAATGCAGATGCCTTTTTCACATATATGTTTGTTCTTGATTCAGAGATCCTAGCTTCATATGTCAAAAAGTACGCTTTCAAGAATGCCAAGACCAAAGACTTGTCGTCTACTCTGTCAGAGGAATCTGGTGTGGAGGTCAACAACTTGATGAATACCTGGACAAAGCAAAAAGGATACCCAGTTGTCAGTGTAAAACTCAAGGGATGACATGTTGGAATTCGAGATTACAATTAACATACAGGCATTTAAGTTGTTCATCATCGTTATGCTGGTTTATCCTTACCGCCAAGGCATCTGGCTCTTGTATTGACATAACTTTACTTTGCAGTCACAATTCTGTTCAAATGCCTCTGTTGGGGATGAGCAATGGATTGTTCCATTGACATTTCTTTTTGGGTTGGACAAGAGAACAGCAAATTTTATGCTAGAAAGTGAGAATGGAAATATAAGCCTAGGTGAATTTCACTCATTTGGGGACAGAAAAAATGCTGATGTGTTGGAAAGTGAACAATGGTGGGTAATGGCCAATTTTGAGCGGCATGATTTTTACAGTGTGAAATATGATGAGAAGCTTGCAGAAAGACTGCAAAAAGTAGTGAAAGCTTGTTCTTTGTCTAGGTTTGGTAAGTGTTGATAGAGAATCATCAACTTGCTTTTAGTTTTCATGTTACCTAATTTGTTTCCTTTCACTTCTGGTGTTTAGGGATTCTTGACGATTGTTATGCTCTGTGTGAAGTTTGTGAGCAACCACTATCCTCTCTGCTCTCTTTGATGAATGCATACAAAGAAGAGGTTGATTATGTTGTGATATCAAGACTCATTATTGTAATTATTTTTTAAATTTCATGATATATTTTCTAATACTGTTCCAAAACTTAAAATCTTATCTCTTTTTGTGATCAGATCAGCATTAGAGTTGTGAAGATCGTTGCTGCTGCAATGCCAGATTGTTTGGATGAGTTGAAAACATTTGTTATTCAGCTTCTTCAGTTTTCCGCCGAGTAAGTATTGATCTAACTAACTGGTGTTTCGTAAACAATTCTTTTTGTTTGGTGTTTCCATGATATTTGATCACTTTGCAACTTTTTTTTGTGTTTAATCTGGTTTTGCTCAGTGTATCTAAATTTTTTTCACATTTGGAAATTGGAGCGGACTTCAGTGTCCGAACTGGCACAAGTGGTAACGAGCAAATATGTTTGATCTTGCAAGAATTTGTTAACTCTAAATTATTAGCTATGCTGATTAATATGCTCATTTTAATACAACAAATGTTATAATCCAGCATTCTGATCAAATTCTTTTGTATTGCTTCTTTCCACAAAATGCAGTCTGATTTGGGTAAAATAAGTTGTTGGAACTTGAAATTAAGAGAGCAAGTGGGAGGCACATTTAAAATGTAAGATGGATTTTGGTATAAGATGAAGTGAAGCGGACAAAAAGAGGAAAAACTGGGTAAGGATTTACAGATAATCATAAAAAAACTGCGTTAAACCAGGAAACAAGTAAAATCATCGGCAGGCAATTTACAGTGATAGAAGATAACATATTCATGGACTAAACCTAAAAAAATAATAATAATAAAAAAATCTCATAAAACCTAAACCTACAAAAATATTAAAGACGACTATAAACTAAGATGCCCTTGCATTGGCTATACAGTTGGGTTTACTGACTGATGTCTCATTTTTAATGTTTTAATTTTTATTTTAGTAAGTTAGGTTGGGATCCTGCATCAGGTGAGAGCCATCTTAGTGTGTTATTGAGGGGAGAGCTTCTGACTGCCCTTGTATTTCTGGGTCATGATTCAACACTCAAAGAAGCATCACGTCGGTTTCACATTTTCCTGAATGACGGATACTCCTTTGCTTTCTGCAGATACAAGGAAGGTTCAAACATTTGAATTCGCGTATCCTTGATGCTAGAATGACTTTTAGTTGCTAATGCTTATTGATTTTGTTGTTGTAGGCTGCATATTGTCTGTAATGAGAAATGTTAATGCTATCAACAGAAGTGGTTTTGAGTATCTACTGAAGCTTTTTAGAGAAACTGATATTGGGGAAGGAAAGATATGACTTTTAGGTAATGTGTTTTTGATTGGGTTATTTCTTTAACGGTAATATTTTTTGACAATCACTGTCTTTGAACAATAACTTAATTTTATCTTTATCTAAGAACATAGCGTAGAACTTAATTTTATCATCTTTGACAATAACTGTCTTATCATTAGATGAGATTTTTACAATTCCAAAGTATATAGGCAATAAATTGTGGTATGTTTTTGCAGGTTCGATGGCATCCTGTCCAGATCGACATTGTTCTGGATGTTTTGAAGTTCGTGCTGTCATCTAAGGTTAATTGTTACGTTTGGCACCTGTGTTTCTCTTTGATTTGAAATTTTGATATTTGATGAGGTTATTCACACAAACCAAGGCATCTTTTAGGTTGATTGACAATTTATCACTTATCCTATTTCTTGTATAAGTTGGGAGGGGCATGAAGTAGCATGGTCACGGTTGAAGGTAGGTTGCTCAGACAACTGCTACTACTATATTTATGCAAGAAAGGATATCTTGAATTAAATGTGGAAGTCATTCATTATTCTTGTCGATCGTGTTTCCAATGCATAATTGGATTGTTACTTTTTGGGCATGGTGGTTTAGAACTGCGGTGAATTTTTCCTGTTTGAAGGATATTTGTCTGTTTAAAAGTCCAGCAAGCTTACTAGGTTTGGCAGAGCAAGGGATTATGTGTGCCTCTGAACAATTCTGTTTAAGAAATTCTTTCAAATTTGAAGTGCTTGTTGCTGACCTATTTCTATTCTATTATATTCAGGAAATTGGGATGTAATTTCTCAGAAATGGAGTGCAAGCTTTCTTCTTCCAGCAATTATCCGCTTCACAGTCTCACTGGTAAGATCACCACCTGAACCTGAATTTCTTCAGATCCGTTGTTTCTAACCAAGATTTGTTCCTTTTGAATGTTTTTTGGAGGAGAATGCTCAAGAAGTTGAGGCTTTTTTTGCAAGCCCAGTTACACACCATTAATTTCCAGGACTTTGAAGCAAAGTCTTGAGCAAGTTCGCATCAATGCCAGGTGGGTGCAAAACATACAACAGGAACAATCACTTCGGGTTTTAATCAAAGAGTTGGCTCTTGTCAACATATGATTCAAGTAAGCTGGTGCTAAAATAATTTCTCCTGAAATTGCTTTTTGTATGCCATAATTTCCTTAAATGTATCGGTCTTATTCTGTTCATCCTTGATTGGAGGTGTATATATCTAAAAAAATGTAACAGCAATAAATTTATGAAGTGCATTTTTTTCATATAATCTGTAATTGTTTTTAGTGTACTTGTCTTTAAGTAGGAAAGTGTATTTGTAATTGTGGATAAAATATCACACTGTAAACCCCTAAACTTGCATCCTAAACCTTGAACATAAACTTTGTGTTGATTTGATTATTTAATGTGAATTTAGTGAATACTATTTTAATTAAGTTAATCTTGAAATCCAGATTTGTGTTTTGCAATGAGTTTTAAGAGACATGGGGATCCCTCGTGTAGCTGCCATGACTA
Organism: Piper betle; assembly: GCA_033002965.1. Classification (NCBI taxonomy): domain Eukaryota; kingdom Viridiplantae; phylum Streptophyta; class Magnoliopsida; order Piperales; family Piperaceae; genus Piper; species Piper betle. Next base: position 3,408 of record JAURVB010005953.1, on the reverse strand, counting down.
CTACAGACATGTACAACGATGGTGTACCAAATTTGGTTGATCATACAAATTATCACTTAATATATGGAAAAATCTACAAATTATCGTTTAGTCGTCTTGGACTAAGTCAGCTCATCACTTAGCATTCCTTATTTAAAAAAGACATCGCTTAACCTCTTTTAAAATTAATACCGTTAAACAAATGTTAAGTGGTGATGCGACAAACTTGCAATTAGTTAATTGATGTTATGGAAAAACCCACTGAAAAAAATAATATTATTTAATATTAAATGAGTAATGTTAATTGATATATAAAATAAAATAAATATTTCAAAATAAAACATATTTACTAAAATAAAATATATAATAATCACATAAAATAAATTTTTAAAAATTTTCCATCAAAGCCGTTTATTAGCCCTTATGTAAAGACAAATTATTTTTTTGCATATTGGTTAGAAATTGATGTATAGTTGAAAGTTAAATAAAGTAAAAGTTTTTGTTATTTCGGTCAACTATTTATATGGTTATTATTTTTTTATTTTGTATTTTTAATTAATTTTAATTTTTTATGTGGGATTGGTACATTCCCCATTAACCTGTTCTAAGCCTGTTTTGTCATCACTCAGGTGTTTATATAATGGTGTTAGATTTTGAGGATGATTAAAGATATATATTTTTTCAAATAAAGGGGGTTAATTAACGAGTTGACTTGGTATAGGGGCTAAGTGATAATTTGACTCATTTTAGGGGTTAAAATAAGTGATATTTGTTCTTAAAGAAAGCTGCCAAATCTAACAATAATGACACTCATGTGCAAAATAATGCATTAAGTATTTTCTTTAAAATTATTAATTTAGTCGAAAATTTATAAGTAGATCTTATTAATATATTGAATTTTATCATATCATTTAGTAAATATATAACTAGTACAAAGGATCTCATAGCCAACCAACACGACAACATTAGTATGTCTAATATGTGAGGGGGCACGCTGAAGTAAATATTCAATGATTTTTTTCTTAAAAACTATCATTGAAAAAAATCCCTACAATTTGCGAGAGTGGTTTATGCATCTAATTTGACACTAATAGTCTTTTATTTTTTCACAAGGCAAAGAGTGGGATACAAATCATGTATTTGCATTATAAATACTCATCTTAATATCACATCCAATCTCTCTTGTGGGCATTATGGACTCTAGCCTCAAGCTTGAAAGGCTCTCCCCCAGCTGCTGCTGCTCATGCCCTTCCTTCAATTCTACTAGCTGGTGCACCAAGGGCAGGAGGTCAGCCGCCGGCCTCCGGCGGAGCATTACCGGAGCCAGAAGCTGCGGCGAGCTTGACTACCAGTTCGACGTCCACTCGGCGCGATCAGATGAGCCAAGGCTGCAAGCATTGTGGGGAAAAATCAAGAGGGAGATCTGTCCAGCATCTGGGTCTATCAAGGTTCCATATGATCCTTGCACGTATGCTCAAAACTTTGATCAAGGGCTAACATGGATGGAACCTGATAACCTTTCTCGCTCCTTCTCTGCCCGTTTTGCCTACCCGAGTTCTGCTAGAGTCTTCCATGAAATATGCTAATGTGTTGTTTGGTTTCTCTTTGTTTGTGTCTTGTGTTTCTTATATATGTTCGAGTGGAGAAAAATGAGGTCAGATGTTCTTGGCATCTTTGCTATATGTTTGTAAGATTTTGATAATTCTTACTCTTTTTGTTCCTTGGCCATTCTAGTGATCTGAATTGTATTTGAAGCATCCAGGGGAGGAAATAGGATTTGAGATTTTGTTTTCTGAGTCACCTTTTGGCCAAACTTCCCCTCTCTATATCTTGTTCTGCATGTTGTATATTTGTTTGATCTCTTCATCACAAGGTCTGATACCTTCTCTTTAAGTTTTCTTGCTATAATTTCAACTATGTGATAAGGGACTCAAGAGAGTTCTGGCATTGCTTTGAGCAAAATTAATCATGATTGGTTGGGAACAATGTATCTGCACTACCTAAATTAACATATTTAAAACTGAATTTTGATGTACTTATCTTGCAAAATTAATTAAGTTTACTTGTTGATTATTTTACATATTAGTATAGGAATCTTTTTCTCAACAGCCAAGTGGGTAGCTGGCTAGCAAGTTGAGAACTGAACTGACCTCTAAAAGATAAGGCTTTGCTACTTGACCAAGTCCAAATCATGTTCTTACTTGCCTTTCTATTTGCTATGCACTTTTCTTAAAATTCAAGCAACATAAGATGCTGGTGCCCATTTATTATGTATCTTTTCTTGTCCACAACAATTGTTGTGTTATTGAAAAGTTGTAGATAAGACATCTCCCACCACTTCTTTATGTTCTCAGCTTCACTCAGCAAGAAAGATATAAAAAGTTTTAATTCTTGCCCAGGAAAGGGCAAATTAAAGAAGCAAAAATTTTATTTTTGCAAAGTATAAAAGAAACATGCATCAAAAAGATGAATTCTCCATCCTTTCACACACTGATAGGCTCTTATCACCAAGAGAATAAATTCTTGATTGAGATGTGAGCTGCCCAGAACCATCCTTTGCTAGATTACAGTTCTTCTGATACAGTCATAGTGAAAAGTGGCTTCCCTCTTTCTCCTTCAATTTCCATCTCCATTGTCTGGCATGTAATTGTCACTGCTATCTGAAATATGATACACTTTGAGGTATTTATATGACAGTGACCATTGTACACAACTTTTATATAGTTTTACATGTTAGAAATTATTTTAAATGGGATGCACATAACCCACAACATTATCACCTGACTTATTTTCACCTAGTATAAAAAATGGTCCTTTCTTCTCCCCAACATATTTTTAGCTTGTCCCTTGTGACATTACCAGTTTCTAAGAGGGCATTTTTATTTATCAACATTGGTTGTCATCCATCTTCGAGATAAGATGATAAAAGATCAAGAAAAATTGTCGCAGTTGATCATGCATTTGATTTTAATGTGTATACCTATGTATTCAACCTAATCATGTACTTGTCTTTATATATATTCAAAATCGAATGTATCGTTTCTTAAAAATATTGCAAGCATGGGTTTCATGAATCTACCACATGCTTCATCCGACCCAACAAAATAGTTTCTTGTTATATAATTACCACTGCACATACATGATATAAATAATAAATACTATAGTTCCTTTCTTGAGAAGATCTTGAAAGGAGTCTTGAGCGGCTCAAATCATGAGGTCTACTATTATTATTACTATTATTTTGAAAGGACGACACTGAAATAAATAATTATGTTATTTTAATCAATTATTTAGTTACTATTTTTTCCCAAGCATTTAGTGACTAATTTCATGAAGGTTCTTTGCATTCTCATCAAAGTTGTAATTAGTTTTATGGGCAAGTCAACTTTAATATATATAGTCATCTTGCTTTATGGACAATCAAATTAT
>JAURVB010005951.1:0-10258 GCA_033002965.1 Piper betle | reverse complement strand
TTCTACACCTAAAATCGTAAATCGTGGAGAAATTATTTGTCACCTCACTTTTCTATATGCATAATAATTGTCTCATGCGAGAAAAAATTGTAGCTCCTCCTCCTGGGTGCGACGTCAGTGGAGATGCCATGCGTCTCTATCGTCGATTCCAAAGATGATCGATGGTGAAGACGCACGGGCTCCACTAACGTTGTTCCTGGACGGAGCTAAATATGGCTCCTTCTACGCCTATATCTACAGAGGGAAAGAGAGAGACGAAATTCAAAGCTCTTAATTGAGGAGATCACAAAACAATTCTGAAATATCAACGTGTTGCCCATTATGGCTGGTGAAAGCCAGAGATGTGATCTGGTCAGCACCAGCAAAGTCCCAGAATTTGAGCACATTGGGTACGTTGACAACTTCGTTTCAATCTGCTTGAGTCAATGACTGTCCGGCATGTGGCTTGGAGGAGGAGTCCTACTAGCAGCCATGGCAGCAATATTGAGCTCTATTCAGAAGGTACAGGAGCTGTTTGAGCGTAAGGCGTTCTTCTATGAGTTTCGCAAGGCCTGTTTTCTGGGTGTTGACGTGGCGACGACGGTCATGGAGAGTTGTATGTTGCATTAGAAGAAGCTGCGCCGGATAGAGGCCAGACCTGCTATGCGATTGCACCTGGCCAGGTGCAGGCGGCCGACTTGTACAAGTTGGCAATGGAGGCAGAGAAGCTTGGGAAAGTAAGGTTCGAGATGAATGCAGAGATTTCAATCTTTTCTGATTTGTCTCTCAATTTTTAGGAGTCTCTGATCAGTATTCTGGGCGTCTCTTTCCGTTTTATGACGTTGTTCATATAGCGATTAGTCTATATAGTGAACTCACACTCTTGCGGAAAATAGATCCCTTGATCATAATCGTATTTCCAAGTCCGAAGGCTAGAGCAGCATTCCTGAGGTACTTGGAGTAAGGAGAAAAGGCTCTCCACAACACGACACATGATGCTTCTCCAGAGTGTATGATCATGAGAAGGCCGATAAGTATGCCGATAGCACACATCCCTTTGTAAACTACTTTGCGGCCTGCTAATTCCATCTTCTTTGTAAAATGGATGGAGCTTCCTTCTTTTGGCTTGATGATCTTTATGATCTCTTGATGCATCCGGAATTGGATTTTTATAGAGAGATGATAATTAGTCTGTCAAGTTTATTAGTAGCTGGGAAACATTTTACGCCCGGGGCCTCTTGACTTTGCAATAATTAAGAATGAAAAACAACTAACCCATTTATGTATAGATAGAAATTATGTGCAACATTTACACTTTTGTGAAGGAATTCTTCGGATTATAATTAAAGTTGGTATTATTGTTTGTTGAAAGAAAAATCACTTATAATGGGGAGCAACTGATGATCATGAATCTTGACATTGCAAAATCATGACTTCGTAATGTAAAATTTATAAAAGAAAAAATTAGCTCAATAAGTTTTTGTGAAAGATTGGCTGGTTGGAAAGATTAGTTGTGATGGTCTGTAAGAAAACTAATAGTCACAAATTCGCTACAGTTATTACAACAGTCATACACTCGTACCATGAGCTCGTATGAGTTGTATCCAAACTGTTCATATCATAGTTTGCCTGTTGCTCAATAAAGTGACTGTATATTTGTGGTACGTAGTATATTACTATCATTACCATATTTCATAATATTGCAAAATTTATATCTCTGGGGCAAATCAATATCTCATTGGAAACTAATTTGTGACATATAATACGAATTTTCACCTTCCGCGCGCGCGCGCACACGCGACACACACACACATATTATATATATATATATATATATATATATATATATATATATATATATACACACACACGCTGTGTTGCCTCAAATTAATCATTGTGATTAGGAATTTCTCATAATGCCCCAATTTAATTAATTAATTAATTATTATAATTAGAAAATCAGATCTAGATATCATTTCTCTTGTACAGATAATATGATCACATCTGATGATCTTCATTGACATATGGATAGGTTGTGAACGTTTATATGCAACATTTTTATATGCCAGCACTTTTCTTCACGTACTTCTTTACGTTAATTTTAAAAAAACGTGGAGAAAGTTTTCTCCATCGTAGTACTTTAATGAATATTTTTTGGGGTAGAAAAAAATTAAAAAATATTAATACATACTCACGTATATTAAAATATAGAAAAAAATTATAATTTTTTACGCGGTGAAACATGGAATAGAAAAGACGTGGAGAAAAATTATTATTTTTAGTAAGTGTACATGTATACAGCTTCCATTAAGCCATCTAGATCTTTTTCGCTAATTAATCAGCAGCTTATCCAAAAGTCAATGCTCAATATATAGGGCAATTGACAGAGGGATCGATCATGAAGAGCTACTTATCAAAAGATTCATGCATGAATATATATGCATTAACATCTTATAGCAATGTGTACATGCTCCCATTAAATATATGGGTTATATATATATATATATATGGGCACCGCTACCAAATGGTTCATTAACTTAGCATATTACCAAACGTAGAACCCAATCAAAGAGCTAGAGCTGCAATATATCCTCTTAGCAAGCCCACAAAGTCGCCTCCACATGATGATGCCTGAGCTAGAGCTGCAGCCGCTGCTTGACTGCTTCACAAGCTCCTTTCAAACCCATATTTTGGTTCATCATTATAATAAGAGGTTTTGGGCTAGGTTAATATATATATATATATATATATATATATATATATATATATATATATATATATATATATATATACACATAAAAGTAGACCTCCCAAAGGGTGGGAATCCCCAGAACCAACTTTGATCTAGTTTGCTTAGAAAACAATCGATCCAAATATCATATATTCCTTGGGATCGTTTTTCCTTCTAGTATATTGGATTGAAACGAACCAAAAGATAGCACCTTGAACCTTCACCATTCCCTAGCATGCATTGAGGTACCCATTTGGTTTAAGATGCAAAGAAGACGCGGTTGATTGCTTGAATGCCACCCTTCCCAGACTTTCCTTCCCCAAGGGTGGAAATTTATTATGACCAACTCTACATGCATCGTCGGCTTTTCCCATCCACATGGAAAGACTTTCAATGGCAAAACTTTTGAATGGTCTCCTTGTTTTTAACTCTACCATGCAGTCATCAATGGCAAACAATAGTTGCTTTCACACATATTACGTACTTCTATTACGATCTTAAGAAACTTCTCACTTTGTTAATTAATATGATGAAACATAAACTGCATCTACTTCACGTACTAGCGTGTGGGCTAATTAACTAATGAGAAATGGTTGATATATTCCACCATTCAATTATAATTCTTTTATACAAAACTACGTATATCAAGTGCATGATAAAGTATAACGCCACTAATAATCGTTAGGGTTGCTAATTGAGCCAACCAGTTAGTGAGCATTTGGCATTTTGTTCGGCTCGACCCGGCTTGAAACTCAACATTTAAATACTTAAGCTCAAACTCGACTCGAACTCAAATCTTACGAGTCGTGTTTTTGTAAGGCAGCGTTCGACTCGATTCGACTCGGTTATAACTTGAACTCGACTCATAGATCGACTCGTAGCTTGACTAGATAATATAATATAATAATATACATAATATCATTTGCCTACTTAAAATACATTTAAAATTATAAATAAATATTATTATTAACTACATACTAAAAGATTGTGGTGGCGGGGGTGTTTTATTTTTTAATTTTTGTTTTTTTTATCAAAACTGGTTCTTGTAATCGAACGATCCAGATTAAAGTTTGAAACATAAATATTATTTACCCCCGACTAAGATAATCTTTATATATATATATATTTATAAAAGTTTAATTGTAATTAGTTATATTTATTTATTACAATAGAATAATAAAGTATCATCATAGCTCTATTGGGAGAGCATTAGACTGTGTTCAATCCACACTCACCTCATTATTTAATATCATTTTTTGTTGGATATGTCTTCCATTATTAATAATTTCCTCCACCTTAAGGAAAAAGAAAAAATGAAAATCATAAATAAAGGGCCGCTAATTGAACAAGCCTATAAAACCCATGATTCGAGTCAGGGTTTTATATTCAGAACAAGTCGGTTCAACCGTTATTTTCGAGTCGAGTTAGTTTTAGTACACATGTACCGAGCCAACGCCAATCACGTGTATGAGCTATATAATCTCGAGACCAACGGAGGCCAGCACTGCCCATCCCGGCTGGATCTCCACACCACCATGGCCTGTAAAACCCACAATTCGAGTTAGGGTTTTATATTCAGAACCGGTCGGGTCGACCGTTATTTTCGAGTCGAGTCAGTTTCAGAACACGTGTACTGAGCCGACGCCGATCTCGTGTATGAGCCATGCGGGTCATGTGTACCCAAATATATGATGATAACGTCATGAACACAGCAGAAAAGAATGAGTTATCAGAATATATGAGAGTATGCAGTTCATTTTTTTTATTATGATATATAATGGATCGTAGAATTAGTTTTAGGCCGTTTACCGCATTAGGACGCGTTACGGGCATTTTGGGTAGGTTGATAGTTCTAGAACATATCATTATGATTTTTTTTTAGTGTTGTTTGATTTTACGGGATTTTTCCCGATTTTTATGAATTTTTTTAGGATTTAATATGACTTAGTTATTATACTTGACTCGAGCCGGAGACGAGTCAAGTCTTAATTACAAGTTTGCCACCCAACCTTTCTTCTCCGCCCCCGACCTTTTCTCCCCCACGTCCAAACCCTCGTGCCGCGCCGCCCCTGTTCTCGCGCCACCACCGCCGCTGTCGGCACCGCCCGGCCGTCGACCGACGCCGCCCAGCTCGGCGACGACGTTGCCGTGCTGCCCCGACCAGGTCCGGCCCCCGTCGAACCGCCGCGACGCCGCGCCCGCGTTGCGCTTCCGTCACCGATTCCGCCATCGGCGACCAGCGCACACCGCGATCGGTCAGTCGCCTCAGCACCCTCAGCCTTCCAGCGACCTTCCCTGACCGGAACGGAGGCCATCGCCGCCCTAGCCGGCCGGATTTAGCGACCGCCGCTCTGTTTTATGCATTTTCCGGTGAGTCGCCACCTCTGTTGGCCGCGTCGATCTCGTAGATGAGTCGGGCTCGCCGAGCCGGTTCCGAGGGCACCCAACACGACCACTTTCCGGCCAGTAGACGCCGCCGGTGATTGTCGCCGGAAAACCACTGGAAGCCGCCGGAAAACCGCCAGTAGCTGCCGGAAAATCGGAATTTCTGGAATTTGCCGAAATTCACCGGATCTTCCGCGGGGCTCACCCAGTCGAGCCTGATCGAACGTCGGACGCCGACCGAGTGCACTGTTGCCGATAGAGTTGCATACATGTCAGAGATAGTAGAGAGGATTTATGATGTATACGATTCAAGATCAGATTTTTAGTATCTAGATAGGATTGTGGCCGACAGAGTTGCACAACCGCCGACCGAGTGCACAACCGCCGACCGAGTGCACAATCGCCGATCGAGTGCACAACCGCCGACCGAGTTGCACGACTGCCGACCTAGTCACACAACCACCGCCGAGGTGCACAACCGCCGTCCGAGATGCACTACCACCGACCGAAGATGCACTACCGCCGTCCGTGTATTGCTCATCCGCCGACCGATTAGATTAGTTAGATCTTAGTAGGACCAGAATTTGAGGAACAAGATATAACCACATTGGAAATTAGCAGAACAGAGAAGAGTTAGGAAAAGTGGAGTCATTTGGATGAGATGGCATAGGATCCGACTTCACAGCTCTCTTGCAATTAGTGTTTTGACCTGATACCCTTGGGTCAGATGAATATTGCAAGATGTCCCCATCAGACACTGTTAGTTACAGTCTCATAGGGATGCGTATGGACAGAGTCATGGAACATGACAGTAGTGACCTCCAGATGGGACGGTCACAATGATCAGATTGTACAGACTGTATGATGGGGCATCCATGGGCCACAATTGGCATACACAAACAAGATGGTTAGTAGATGATCACACGCGTAGTTTAACCCATTTAGCGATTGGCCAGCCAGCGATAGGAGTTTGACTTAGTATGGGGCATAGATAGAGGGTTCAGCGAGAGTGTTTTCCAGAGAGATAGCGATTCCCTTGTGTTTCGCCAGCACGATTAGGTCCTTACCTTGAGACATAGGGTTGAGCCCTACCCTGAGTATAGAAGCACCTTCATGGTATTGATTAGGGTTTACAGTGCAGGTCGGTATGGGCAGACCGATCTTACGATGACGGACCTCACCCCAGCTTGAGAACAATGTAAATAGGGACTTCAGACAGAACAGACCATGCAGACCAGACGGAGTGATACCAGTGTATGCTCATCTTGGTTGATAGCCTTGCTTGAGAGTCTACCACAGCGGTAGTAGTCATGTGAGTCAAGATTAGTACTACAAATCGGTACGGGACGGCAGGTCACACACCACTGAAGAGCGGACGAGACACGTGTCGAACCTCATTATGAGTCCCCGTAGACTTGAGGAGAGACAGTGGTTCTTTGGGTCGTTTGAACCCCGCCCGTTTAGAAGTGCGTGACTAGTACAGTGTCGAGAAACATGTGCCTACTGTTAGCTGATTGAACTAGAGCCACTTAGGAGCCGTTTCTGAGATTTGTCATTGATTGACTGTTTCACAGACTGATCACCTGTGGCATAGTAAATCATGGTAATCTTAGAGACAAGTCCATAGACCTACCAATATTTTGGCCACCCAATATGTTACATAGGGATTTTATCTCCCTTACTATTTGCATGAGACCTTAACCTTACCATAGATAAGAGTCGTGCTAGTAGAAGCGTGTGGGCCTATAACCCACAGGTCCCAGGATTCCCTGTTTACCTTGCATCAGATACCACATGTGAGAATGAGGGAGCACCTATTGAGAGTTCTTGAGCGGTGTGACTAGTTTCCACGAGATTCAGCCTCCTTTCCTATAACCCAGAGATGTTAGACAGAGTGGAGTTTTCACTTGAGGATTCCACTCACCCCTTTGTATGTATCAGTTCTACCATCAGTTATCCAGAGGATTGAGATGAGTATACACTGACCAGAGTACAGAGCACATGCCATAGACCAGAGGCAGACTCTACAGCCCCATGCAGAGTATGTTATCATACTCCTTGAGACACGCTGTGTATGTACAGGTGTTCTCGCTTCCTTTCAGTAGTAGTTAGTGGTTGTATAGATAGTCACCAGAGCCATAGTATACAGTAGAGTCATAGTAGCCATCCTTGTTCTCTTATAGAACAGAGTGAGATATATGACTCAGGACCGAGTCAACTATAACCGAGTGAGCGGTCCAGTTCCTTGTATAGGGACACCTGAGAGTTGGACCTAGACTGGCGACAGTGAGCCGTGCAGCTCATTAACCTATAGATCGTACCTAGTAGGAAACTTATAGCATACCTTAGGATGGTTGTGGGACAAGAGATAGAGTTTCTTGAGGGTATATGTAGTTGACCTTTCACATAGATGAGATCAGAGAGACATGGGTAGATGTTAGCAGGTAGGCCTTGCCCCGATGTAGTCTTCCCAGATATAGCTCAGATTAGAACCTGCGATACTCTAGAGTATCTGCTTGACCAACCCAATAGGCCCTTAGGGGTGACCTAGGGTTTTTCCGCCGAGTTAGCAGTAGGGATCAGAACAGAAGAGAAGGATGATGGTCATGTCAGAATAAGCACAAACAGCTTAGAAACAGAATGTTGATATTGACAGGATCATAAGCAACACCGCCATAACGGCACAGCTACAGTGAGGATTTACATGACTATCGAAGAGTAGAGGATACAATTGGTGTGTATCTAGCTTCCAGGTAGTAGTTCAGCAGAACCTCCTTGAGTTAAAATTTCGAGGACGAAATTTTTATAAGGAGGGAAGATTGTAAAACCCACGATTCGAGTTAGGGTTTTATATTCAGAACCGGTCGGGTCGACCGTTATTTTTTCGAGTTGAGTCAGTTTCAGGACACGTGTACCGAGCCGATGCCAGTCGCGTGTATGAGCTATGAGGGTCATGCGTACCCAAGTATATGATGATAACGTCATGAACACAGCAGAACAGAATGAGTTATCAGATATATGAGAGTATGCCAGTCATTTTTTATTATTATTTTTATATATAGTGGATCGTAGAATTAGTATTAGGCCGTTTACCGCGTTAGGACGCGTTCGGGCAGTCTGGGTGGGTTGTTAGTCATAGAGCATATCATTATAATGTTGTGGTGTTGTTTGATTTTACGGGATTTTTCCCGATTTTTATGAATTTTTTTAGGATTTAATACGACTTAGTTATTATACTTGACTCGAGCCGGAGACGAGTCAAGTAATATTTACGAGTTTGCCACCACACACACCCTCGACCTTTCCTTTCTTCTTCCCCAAACCCTCGCCCGCGCCGCCCCTGTTCGCGCGCCACCGCCGCCACGGCCGACGCCGCCCGGCCGCCGATCGACGCCGCCCAGCCCGGCCACGGCGTCGCCCTGCCGCCCCGACCAGGTCCGGCCCCCATCGGACCGCCGCGACGCGAGGAAGCCACGCCGCGACGCCGCGCCCGCGTTGCGCTCCCGTCGCCGATCCCGCCGCCGGCGACCAGCGCCGCCGCGATCGGTCGGTCGCCTCAGCACCCTCAGCCTTCCAGCGACCTTCCCCGACTGGAACGGAGGCCGTCGCCACCGTGGCCGGCCGGATCTAGCGACCCATCGCCGCCGGCTCTGTTTTGCCATTTTCCGGCGAGCCGCCACCTCCATTGGCCACGCTGATGTCATAGATGAGTCGGGCTCGCCGAGCCGGTTCCGAGGGTACCCAACACGACCACTTTCCGGCTAGTAGACGCCGCCGGCTATTGTCGCCGGAAAACCACCGGAAGTGCCGGAAAACCGCCAGTAGCTGCCGGAAAATCGGAATTTCTGGAATTCGCTGGAATTCACCGGATCTTCCGCGGAGCTCACCCAGTTGGACTCGATCGAACGTCGGACGCCGAGGAGCGCCGAATTCGAGCTCCGAGACGCGCGACGGAACCCTAGCCGTCGCCGATTGCCGACGACGTGAGGTATAATTACCTCCGATTTGATTATTTAAAATTGATGATGATTGTTAGCACAGCATGCTAGGATTGATTTATTGATGTGATTGATAGTGCATGGAGGATAAGTGATGAAGTGATAAGTTACATGATGTGATTGATAGTTAATGAAGGTTAAGTGATCTAATGAAGTAGAGTCAAGTTGAGCATGATAATCGTGATCATGATGTAACTTAGGAAAAATACAATAAAATTGTCATGAATAGGATGAGTTAGGATTAGTTATTTTCATGATTTATGGTTATTTGATGATTGATGATTGATTGTGTTTAATTGTGTTGAGTTTGATGCATCATTTAGTTAGCGGGCGTTAGTATTTAGTTTTGATGTGTAGGTACGGAGTAGGAGCTCGCCGCCTAGGCGCGATGACACGCTTGGAGCTTCTACCAGGTCCGTTTAGGACTCGTCTGATTTTACTCTTTTCTATTGTATGTTTGATTTATTGCCTGCAGGACGGGTTAAGTGGCGCTTTATCGGATCCCACTTAACTCGGGCCATTTAACCGAATAGTTTTCCGGATTAATAACCCCTCGAGGATGAGATCCCTCGAGGATGATTTCGAAAACAAGATCCACCACAAGTTGCCTTCGGGCCTATTATATAAATCCCTACCCAGCCCTATATATATGTAGTTTTCGCGTTTTCAGTGAGACGAGAGATGGAGAAATCGACTGCATGTACCATGCGAGGATGTCGTGACGATCCGCGGGCTCTGGATCCGCATGAGTTAGGTTCGGGTTAGCCGACCTAACCAGGGCCTGTAACATGCCAGTTCGGTTCACGAGCGTGAATCGGATTTGGGGTGTTCTATGGCCAGACCCTATTTTAGCCATTTTCCGGCGAGCCACCGCCTCCATCTGACCATGTCCACGCCAGTACACGCGTCGGGCTCGCCAGAGTCGGTTCAAAGGGTACCCAATGCCATTGCTATCCGGCCAGCAGAAGCCGCCGGTGACTGCCCTACCGGAAAACCACCGGAAGTTTTCGGGCAACCACTGAAACTTGCTGGAAAACCACCGGAACCCGCTGGAAAACCGGATTCACTGGAATTCGCCGGATCTTCCACGGAGCTCATCCAGTTGATCCCGATCGAGACTACGAGACGTCGACGAGCAGCTGGATTCGAGCTCAGCAATTCTGTC
>JAURVB010005950.1:0-13594 GCA_033002965.1 Piper betle | reverse complement strand
ATAATCAGAGGACAAATAAACTGTCGGCGAACTCAATTAACTTGGACAGTTATACTCTGCGCTTGCTTTGTGATTCTTAGGATACAAAAATGCCACATTAAAAATGAAATACAATAATCAGAGAACAAATAACTGTTGGTGAGCAGTTATCTAAAGGTTTGACTACAACTTTAAGGAGATCACCTCCGAGATAGCAGTTTATGAGACCAATGTGGCTAACCAAAGCCCCAATTTTGCTCATAATTCTTGCTCCATTCCATTAAAAGCATGAAACACGGTAAAACTCAAGAGCTATATCTGTATCAAAATGCACAGGCTAAATTACCCGACAATGCACTTACGTGTTCTTCATCAGTGCCTTCTCCTCCTAACGCTTCTTTGCAAACATCTTCCTTTTAAAACCAAGCGCCTAAAAACCATACCACTAAAAGACATTGCACATGCAAAACATCTACAACATTAAAAGACATTACACATCATAAAAACAAACACAACCATCAATGCACAAAAATATCAATGACAATTTATTTCGTCAACCCAAAGTCATTGATTGATGAAATGTATTAATGACCAAAGACTGGTAATATAAGCAAAAAAGTGACCTTTTGCGCGAAGGCGGGGCGCTTGTGGACCTCGCAGGCCTCTTTCTTGCGCTTTTGCTCGAAGTGGTCGAGGCGGCAGCCATGCCGCTTCCGGTGCAGCTCAATGGGATCCCCTTGAAACAGCAGCAAAGAATGAACAATTTTTACAAACAAATATCTCGAGACAATGAACGAAAGATGACGAAGAATTGGCAAATAGAAGGATTGCAGAGATTGTTGAAAAGGAAGGAGAAGGAGACGAACCATGGCGGGAAGCGGATTTCAATCCCTTTACCCGCTCTTCTTCCGTGATGACCCAACGTGGCGAGTTGATGGGGCCCTATCATAATATATTAAAAAATGGTAAAAATGAAATGTAAAAAATAAAAATAATGAAAAAAAACAAATTTATGAAAAAATATGAGTCATGTCAAAAACATAAATTCAGCGCTACTAAATTCTCCATTTTGTTTTTAATTTTCATGTTATTTATTGTATTACGGATTACCTATATCCTTCTTCGATTAAAAAAAGAAAAAAGAAACAAAGCTGCACTCTTTAAATCATGCTCCAACATTCTCTCTTTTTTCTTGTATAAATAGGTATAAAAAGTAAATTCGCCATTTTTTTTTCAAATTTAATTGGAAAAATGTCATGTTATTTAAGGGGGTTTAATTTCCTCAAGTTTACTTCTTTCCTAATAAAAATAACACTTATCAATTATGTTTATTACACTATTATTAATTATTATGAATTATGATGGTCCCTAAATTGAAATTTGTTTTTGGCGTTTGAATATCTCTCTGTCAAATTTTGACGCTCAAATCCAGTTCCACTGCATTGGATTATGAACACTGTAGCATCCTTTTAAGAGAAGTTTTAAACCATATTACTTGCTTGCTTCACTATTTTTTCTACAGAGAAACATCTTTTATTTCTGATAAATCAAACACGCTTTAGTAAGAACCAGATGCTTCTAACATGATCACAAAGGTCCGCTCGCAGTTCACAAAAATGTTACTAGTTGCCCTTTGAACTTTTGGATGCATCTTTCGTATAACTCTCTGTGGATAGATAGTGAAAGAATCATGCAGCAACTTAAAACTTCATAAGCTATTTGGGTAAAAATGCAATAGTAATCAGGGGAGGCAATGAGCCATTAGTGGGTACATCAACCCGTGTCAAAAATGAATTAGCAATTAGATGTGATTCGTTCACCTTTGTTGACTGTTGTAGTCATCACCAGTTATGGATCGAACATCAATGTCAAGAGTTTGATATTTCCCAGCATGTTTTTACTACTTTTTAGACCAGCAAGCCTTTGGTTGAAACACACGAGAAATATCATGTTCATGTGTTCGAACTTTGAAGATCAAACTATCATAGATTCGAAGTGTTTCAAGTCAAGGTCAATGATACAACCTACATTGAAGAGCCCCATGGTGTTTTACAACACTCTTTTGTCCACCCATATTTGAATCATTGATGTCTTGGAATGGAGTTGACATTGATGTCTGTAATAACATTTTCGTACGATTAGGAATAAAAGAGAAGGCTCATTAGCTGTAATTTAAACAAGTATTATTGGTGTATTTAGAAGTCAGAAGCGAGAGAGTATTAAAAGTATCACACTCTTTCTTATCTACCGAGGAAGTCCTAAAACTGCATTCAAACCCTAATTACTTCACCAGGTTTCCTAACTAGACTTCCAACATCTTCATTTTTAACTCATATGATTCAATCCGAATAATTGCTTTACAAAAACAAATTTAGATTAACAATAAACATAATAAGACTTCAAGTAAGCATTTAGAAAATTGAAGGCTTGCCACCAGCAACAGAAATCAGAAAATTGATGAATGATATTTGTGGTGAACACATTGTAGACAGCAATGATTTAATCAGTTCAACACCCTAGAATTAGCCAGCACAAACCATGGAAAACTGATTTGAGTAAACACATTTTCCAGAAAAGGGTGACAAACCTTATCATTTATTTAGTTTACAACCTGCAAAGCCAAAGTTGTTCAAACAAACAACTATCCATCCGCAATAATCAAAGGAAGTCCCAAGTCCCAACCATTCACAGTGAATGCATAATTCGCAAAGAAGACAGCAATGACTCTAACCACCTCAAACTCTAGAAATAGCAAACAGAACAAAACCATGGGCAAAGGATTTGAGCAAACATTGTATTTAAGAAAGGGGTGATGGAACAAACAGTCAGTAAAGTAAGCACATTACACCCTTGAAATCACCAAATCCCACAATGCAAACCAGATCATTTATTTATTTTACAACCTGCAAAGCCAAAATTCATCAAACAAACAATTACCCATCCCCACAGTTTTTTATCCAAAGTCCCCACCATTCAACTTGCAACAGGCTCAGCATCCACCTTCTCATCCAAACCCTGCAAACCGCACATCACATTCGCCGGCACAGCAACATCAATCATCTTCGGGTACGCCAGATTCAGGCTCCCCATAATCTCCTTGAAAGCCTCCAAACCTTTAGTCAACCTCGGATTGCACGCCATCTCCTCCCCACAGTACTAACACTAAACCCCCTATAGTCATGAGCAGGGTACACCAGCGTCTCCTCGGGCAGGCTAAATATCTGCGAATGCACAGATTTGTACAGCGTCTCCGAGCTCCCACCTTGGAAATCCGTCCTCCCACACCCGCGGATCAGCAACGCGTCCCCGGTAAACGCCATCCTAGGCCGAACCTGGTCGGGACCATCGCCGGTAACATACGTGACACAGCCCAGTGTGTGGCCGGGAGTGGGACGAACCTCTAGAACCAGATTCCCGACTCGCAACCGGTCGCCGCCGTCGACGAGCACGTCGGCTCGGGCCTTGCTCGCGCGGGAGATGACGGATTTGACGCCGGGGAGCCTGGCCTTGATCAGGCCGGTGCCGGTGACGTGATCGGCGTGGACATGGGTGTTGGCGGCGTAGACCAGGTTGAGGCCGAGGTCGTTAGCCAGGGAGAGGTCGCGGTCGACGGTCTTGTCGACGGGGTCGATCAGGACGGCGGGCCGGTGGGGGTGGTTGAGGTCGGCGAGGAGGTAGGTGTAGGTGGAGGAGTCCTTCTCGAAGAGTTGTCGGAAGAGGAGGGCGGGGGCGGCCATGGAGGGAGGTGGAGAAGGAGGGGAGGCGGCGGGGGTGAAGAAGGCTGGGGAGGCGCATCGGTGCGGCGGAGAAGGGGAGGGTCGGACGGTTACAACAAGGACGTGCCGGCAAGCACGCATTTTAGTGTTTTCTTTTTGTTTGGATGTGGATGCCGACTCGGCGGTTGGAACGAATGAAAAATAATAATAATAAAACATAAAAATATGATAAATTTATATATAAAAGAGAGGTTATTATCTATATTTAGGATTTAAAGGAAATATATTTAAAAATAACAATTTTATCCTCAATTTTGGATCAAACTAATTTTTAACAATCCGAGGATCCAAAAACAAACCAAAATTGAAGATTATGGGTAAATTTCTTTCTTTAAATTTATTACCTTTAAATCGTGAATATAGATTATAGTTCCCTACATATTAAATTTTACAATAACTTTTTTAAATAAAAATTATAAAATAATGAATGACTATTATAAATATTAAAATAATTTTGTTTAAATATTCAAAAATCATTAAATAGGATCGAGCCTTTTTTATAATAATTTTAATAATTTTTAGTTGTTATCATTATAATCTTATATTTTTCAACAAACAAATGTAATAAAACAACGCAACAAAACATTTGTTAGATAAAGGTTTTAATCAAGTCAATCAATCTATTTTGCTTCAAGTCGGACTATAAATTATTTACTCAATTTATGAGACTTTTAGTTATTATTTGAATTTTAACGAAGGTACATTTCATATGATAATGTCATAAAACATCATAAAATAAAAAATTATTAATTTCATTTATTTTTTAAAACGCTTGAATAAAATTCTCAAGTCCTAATTATAAACACTATCACTTTTGTAATTATAACAAATTAATTTGTAACAAAATATTCTTTAAATTTTATATTATTTTATAAAATATTATTTAAAACTATAACCATGATTTAGTATACCATGTTTTACTGACATGTGTGTTGATAAAAATTTTCATTATTGTTAACATGATTGTCAAAATTTAATATTTCTTTTAGATGATGAGGAACCAAAAATTTTAATTTAAGAAATATTATTTTATAAACTTTATAATTTGATTAATTAAATAAGGAAAAACATGACAAACTTTTTATTTAGCTAAGACAAGCTTGAGTTTAACTTAATCAAATTTACTTATTTATTTTTTGATAAAAATTATGTTATTTATTTATTTTTATTAACTACGAAACTATTATATTATTTTGTAAAATCGTCATAATATTATAATTTTATTTTTTACATTTCTATTTAAATGATTGTACACAAATATATAAAATATTGCACTTGAAACATAAATGTAAATGTTTGATTTGAAGTTAAATAAACTTTAACTTATTTTATAAGCACCCCAACTTGAACTTGAGTAGTTAAGGGACATGATATTTGGCTTGTTTGCTATATGACATGTGAGTTCATCTTATCCAACATCATAGATAAAAACCTAATTATATTTTAATTTAATTTTGTATGCATTATGAGAAAAATTTTAAAAACACTAATCTAAAATTCATATTATATAAACCAAAAATTAATAAAAATTAAAGTGAATTTTTAAAGTTAAATTAAATTTGCCTTTTATTACAATAATTACAATAACATGCGGGGAACTAATAATTCCACCAAAGGAGAAATCAAGGTAGAAAAGTATAAATTTAGTAAAATTTAGGCGATTTTGAATTGTAATCCTTGTGTAGGAGATGAATGTGAAAAGAATATATGCACTATTGCGTAAGAGGATTCGAGTTGGATTCTCTTTATAATCTCTTAGAATCGAATAACAGAATTATACACTAACCATTGTGTCAAATTAGTGAAGAAGAGGTTGTAATATCCTTGTTAGATATCAAAGCTTTTAATTAAGTTCTCATAACGTCTTTTTATTTAGTTATGCAATTAATCTCCTTTCACTTAAAGATTTTCAGGTTAAACAGGATTTAAAGATGATAAGATATACGAATTAAAGATGAAAAACAGTGGTAATTAAGATATCAAGATATCCTTCAATTCAGCCTTCCTAAAATAAGGAGGTCGAACTCCATCCAACAATGCATCTTTCAATATCATGTGGTCATTGATAGACAACAAAATAAAAACATCAAACGTAAGGGCCCTCGGTAATATTACTAATTTGGAACTCTTAAGCAAAATTAGTCCATATGGTTTTGCTATAACAAAATTACAAGAGATAGCAAAATTAGTCCACGAAAAACAACCACAAATACCTTTTTTCCTTTCAAATTTTTACTTACATTTTAACTATAAGCCTCAATGTTAATATATTAAACATGTAAACAATTTATGTTGATAACGGATGCCCCTAAAATATGAACTGAGACATAATAAAGTCATCAAATAAATAATATCAATGGTTACACTATTAAAATGAAAATTGAGTCTCGCTGCAATAGTACATCCTATACACCTTCAGATTATCTGAGGCTTAATAAATGTGATACATTGACGAAAAAGGGTTACTAATAAGTAAAAAAACTCTTGTGCTTATATGTGTAGAGTGCAGTTGATGTAGCCCAAAAACTCCATACCTTTTCATACCTCCTCTATCAACTCATACTTTTATATTTATTTTATGTGATTGTACAAATTCATATATAATTCTTGTACATGAACGGGAGTCGTAAAACAGTTTATCACAAATAATGTGTCATAAATAAATCATCAATTATGTTCCAACATTCATTCAAAAATAACCATTTTATCCCAACCATAAAGTATTAAAAAAATTTTAAAATTGAACCACATATGCACATGATAAACATTTAACTACACAATAACAATTTTCCCAATGGTCTGTTTTGTTGTCTATAAATTACATTAAAAAAATAAAATTTGGAGGTTAAAAATTATTTTTGTGTTAGGATGTGCAAAAATTTAATATATTTTTTTAAATTAGTCAAACCAAATTTGTGTAAAAAAATTACAAAATATTAATTTTTAGTGAAAAACAAAAGACAATGATAAATATTTTATTTTTAATTTATTTTTTACTATCCAAATATTAACACAAAATCTTTAATACTTTTTTTAAATTTATTTTATCACATTTCTATTTTTTATGAATTTGTTTTCGTTTACTATTTTCGTGCCGACCAATCAGACTCCCGCGTACCAACTACATAATTTATTTACGGGTGAGTTTATCACAAAACATATCATCAAAATTAAAACGAGAATTATAAAACAATGGGAATTGCCTAACAAACAAATCATAGAAAGTAAGCCAACGAAAATTATCACCAGACAATAAAAAATCACGTTTACAAAAGACAATAAAAATCAAGAATCATTTTGGGAGGGGAAAATGATTTAGAGAGTGTCACACCTTTCTCTGAACTCAGCTCCGAATCTATGCAAAAAGTCTTCGTCACGCTCCCGTGATCTACTGTAGATTACCAGGTCTGACTAAAACAAGCCATGGCCGGTAAGCTTTTTCTTCCGGCTCTCTCTCTCTCATCATCTATTGCTTCGTCTCCTCGTGGGCTGTATATCTTAGGATGGTTGTAAAAATTAAAATTAGAATAGGAATCGGTTTTTGAGGGAGTCATTGAATCGGATTGAATCAATCTAAATTGATCAAAAATTGATTTAAGTAAATCAGTTTAAATTAATCCTATATAAAAATTTTAATTTAGTTAAAATCAATAAGTTTTAAATTATAAAACGTGTCATTTTAATATTGTGGTATATATTATCTTTCATAGTATTTTTTTGATATTTTTTTAATTTTTTTAAAATTATTTAGAATTAGTTATTATTTTGTAGTCAATTCGGATTTGAGTCAAATTTTAATTACAAAAATGCCATTATAATTCTTTTATTTCATTCCCCTCCACTCTCCCACGCCCGCCGTCATGGGGTTCCTCTAGGGTATAATTTTTTGCCCTAAAAGACACCATGCACGGCGTATTTTCCCTGGAAATACCATCCCTCCACAAGTACGCAACCATAAACGTGTTCCCTACGTAGCCTGTAAACAGCAAATTCACATAAACAACCACCGACTTGCCACTGCATGCACGCAACAATCCTATTGGCTACCGGCACAGCCCAGCAATCTATCGATCACAATACCGATCACATGCGCACAGTAGTGCCGCGACTTGCGACTACCGCCACGCCAAGCAATTCTCAGCGTTATCGACAACCTCAACTACCGCTACCTAGTACACGGTATGGACTAGTTCTAGAATCCAGCAGAACCTGCCCCAGCACCAAACCCTATTGTCGACACAACAGTATTACGGAATCCCTGTTCCAACCTTTATTGCAAACTCGAACAAAGGATTACAAGTAATCTCTCCCCGACTACCTGTTCGTCGTGGACATGCAAACCCCAACGACGTTAGCCTTCTTTCCCGATAGGAAGACCGTGAGAATTAAAGGAAACCCCGCTCACAAATAATCCTCACCACAACCCTCAAGTCGTCCCCCTGGATAGACTTGTTACATGCAATTCACTTAGCCTGAAAAGCACTCGATTGTGTAGAATGCAGAATTGTGTACCTGGATCCCTGGTCGACGAAGGCACCCCTGCACCGTGAAGTTCCAACTCTATATGAAGACCTGGCTGCAGCAACTTCACTGTCTCCCTTCCTAGATCGCAGCAAGCACTTCTCCACGTAGCGCTTCACCACAATTCACCCAATGCATTCTCTCAAAGAGTCTGTCGCTCAAAGCACAATTCTTTGATTGCTCGATTGATTGCTCTTCTCCAAGAATCCGTCCTCTTTGTAGTTTACTCCCATGTAGTTATCTCCAAGCCCTGAAGATATTCTCTCTGTAGATCACGCGTCCAATTCTCCACGCTCTTCATCTCTGCCGTCCAAGTTATTGCTGGAATCCTTGCTCGTGCATATGGATAGAATACCGTAATCTTTTCAAAGATCCGATATACATTATCAGCAACTAACTTTGGCCAAAACCTCCGGCTGCACCGCTAGGCACCGTGTCTCGCCCCCTGGCTCGACCCTAGCACTGGTTCGATCATCTGTTCAACCTCACGTCCATCCCGAGTTTACCGCTGCAAACCCTGGACATCGCCACCGCTGGATCACAGCATCGCTCGCCCAACGCCCGACAGTCGCTAGCGCTCACGCACCAGCGCTCGGCATCGCGCTCGTGCCCAGTGCCCGCTACCGCACATCTCGCCCGCTACTGCTCGATCACGCATGTTGCGCTCGCTACCGCTCGCGCCCGCACGGTCATGCTGCTCTAGGCTGCTCGCCAGCTGCTCGTCCATGATCGGTAACTTGCTTGACATAGCCTGCCGATGCCTGTGCCAACCTGCTCGCTACTCCCAGCCTAGTGCTCGGTCAACCGCACCCGCCTGGACCCAATTCACGACCCAATTAGCATCTTGAGGTTTATTGCTGCTCGAACCGAGCCACATGCCCGGTACTCCATTCCCGCTGCATATGCCGATACTCGCTGTCACCGATACTTTGCTCATCCACAATGCTCGGTCATTCCACAGCTACGTGCACCATGGTTCATCTACCTTCATCTCCAACACGGATTAGCATGGCCAGTTGTTTCCACCACTAGGGCAACCCCGGTCACCCCTTAGGAACACGGGAACGCTAGGAACAACCACCAAACCCTAGCCCCGTCACGTCCCATGGACTAGACCTGTGACAGTCCTCCCCCACTAATGAGACCTGATGTCCTCATCGGAGGGTTAAGTCCTTCCCAATACTTCTTGATTCTTCTCTCAAATTGCCACAAGTCCCGTTCACGCTCCCAGCTAGCCTCGCTTCTCGGCTCCCCTTTCCACTTTATTAGATACTTCGTCCTCTCATTGGTGGCCCCCTGGCCAACACGTCTGTGCTGTAAAATTTTCCCCACCTTCTTCTCATACAGTTGCCGGACTGTCGGTGGAGCTCTCTTAGGACAAGCTCTTCTCGGATTGACCACATCCTAGTGGAATGGCTTGAGAAAGCTAACGTGGAAGGTCAGATGGAGTTTATACCTCTCGGGAAGCTTCAACCGGTATGCTACATTCCCGACGACCTTCTCCACCTCAAAAGGACCGTCATACCGCTGCACCAATGACCTGTGCACCTCGGTACGTCTGATCTTCTTCCAGATCTGAGGCGTAAGCTTCAGCATTACTTGGTCCCCTATGCTGAATGATAACGGTCTCCTTTTCAGGTCCGCATATCTTTTCATCTGGCGTGTTGCTTTGGCTAGTGAGTCCACTGCGTCCTCATACAAGTCCTGCCTATCCCTAGCAAACCTGTAAGCAGTTGGACACTTCACTCCACGTGCCTGTAGAGCTACCTCCTGTGGTGTCAGAGGCTGATAGCCTGTTGCAACCTCGAAAGGACTCAATCCCGTTGCTGAAGAACGATGCAGATTATAACTAAACTGCGCCGCATCAAGAAGTTCCAACCAGTTCGTCTGGCTGGCTGTGACGAAATGCCTCAAATACTCCTCAAGTAAGGCATTCGTCCTCTCAGTCTGCCCGTCAGTCTGAGGGTGATTGGCAGTAGAAAAGTTCAGCTTGCTCCCCAGCAACCCGAACAAACACGTCCAGAATCTACCCGTGAATCTGCCGTCCCGATCACTCACTAAATCTGCCGGCACTCCAAAGTGCTTTACCACGTTCTTGAAGAACAACTCCGCAGCTATCTCGGCTGAGCACGCATGTGGTGCTGCGGCAAATACGGCATACTTGGAAAATCGGTCCACTACTACCATCACTGAAGACATTCCCTTAACCCTAGGAAACCCTGACACGAAGTCTAATGATACCGAACTCCACGGCCTCGTCGGTGTGGGTAGGGGCTGCAGCAAACCAGCCTCTAGTCTTCGTTCCACCTTGTCCTGTTGACACACCAAACAGGACTTCACGAAAGCTTCTATATCAGCCTCCATCCTAGGCCAATAGTACACTCGTGACATGAGTGCATACATCCGGTCCCTACCTGGATGTCCTGCCCACTGGGTATCATGGGACTCCTCCATAAGCTTTCGTCTAAGTCTGCCTGTAGGAATATAAAGTCGACCCCCACTAGCATAGACTATCCCGTCATCAAGCCAATACTTCCGAATCAGTCCCTCACTGATCCTATCAACCAGCTTTCGGTACTCAAGATCTCTTTGTGCTAACTCCCGGACTTGCCCCAGTAGCTCGGTTTCAATTTCCGTCAAGGCCGCCACCATCTCCAAGTTCTTCCTACTCAGTGCATCCGCCACCTGGTTGGATCTACCCGGCTGGTGTAACCATTCAAAGTCATACTCGGCCAGAAACTCTTGCCACCTTGCCTGTCTAGGAGACAACTTCTTCTGGGTCTTGAAGAAGGTGTTAGCAACGTTATCAGTGATCACCACGAATTTCGATCCCAACAAGTACACACGCCAAACCCTGAGACAATGTACTACTGCGAGCATCTCCTTCTCATGAACTGAGTATCTCGTCTCCGCTTCCTTCAACTTCCAGCTTTCAAAAGCTATCGAGTGTCCACCCTGTTGAAGTACTCCTCCCACAGCTCTGTCTGAAGCATCCGTCACAACTTCAAACGGTTGATTGAAATCCGGCAATTTCAATATCAGCTCAGATGAAATCGCTGCCTTCAATTGCTCAAAAGCTGCTTGGCACGGTCCCGACCATGCCCATGGCTGATTCTTTCTCAGTAGATCAGTCAACGGCGACACCACATGGCTGTAACCATGTATAAACTTCCTATAATAGTTGGCCAAACCAAGGAAGCTTCTCAACTCTGTCACCTTCGTTGGTTCAGGCCAATCCACTATGGCCTTCACCTTGGATTCCCCCATTCGCACCTCACCATGGCCAATTCGATGCCCTAGGAAGTTGATCTCCCTTAGGCCAAACTTGCATTTCTCCTTTTTCACGAAAAGCTGTTGTTCCCTTAGCCGTCCCAAAACTTGTTTCAAGTGACCCCAGTGCTCCTCCTCGGTCTCACTGTACACGACTATATCATCCAGATACACAACTACGAACTTATCAATAAAGTCTCTGAACACATCGTTCATCAAGTTGCAAAACGTAGCTGGAGCATTTGTCAGTCCAAATGGCATTACGAGAAATTCAAAAGACCCATACCTCGTAACCATAGTCGTTTTCGGGATATCATCCGGTGCAATCCGGACTTGCCAGTACCCCAACCTCAGGTCCAACTTCGTAAAGACTCTTGCCTTACTCAGCCTGTCAAACAAGTCAGCTATAAGTGGAACTGGGTACTTGTTCTTTATCGTCACCTTGTTCAAACCCCGGTAATCGACACATAGCCTGAAAGTACCATCTGCCTTCTCCTGGAAAAGAACAGGTGCTCCATACGGTGCACATGATGGCTGAATCTTCCCCGAATTCAGCAGCTCCCCTAGCTGGATCTTCAGCTCTGCGAGTTCCTTCAGCGACATTCGATATGGCACCTTCGCTGGTGCTCTAGTCCCTGGCTCCAGCTCGATCCGGTGTTCGACCGAACGTTTGGGAGGTAACCCATCTGGCAACTCTGGCGGCATTACATCGGAATACTCCTCTAGTAACCCACTCAGAAAATCCGGCACCACCACCACATGATCCGGACTGGTCTCAACTATCGCAGCAAGATAGGTCAAGTCACCCCATTTGCACCCCTTAGCCAGCTGCATTGCCGACAGCTGCTGTTCACTGAAAGTGCGATCCTCGACCCTTGAAGGTCCCCCTTGACAGTGAACAAAGCTTGCACCTGCCTTGTCCATCATCAAGATTCCTCCAAGCTGTGGGAACACTCCCACTCCAAGCAGTTCGCATGAAGGTATTGCCCAGAATGAGGTCAAAATCATCCATCTCGATCACCATTAAGTCCAGTTTCCCCTCATACTCTCCCAAGCGTATCATGATGTTCTTGGAAATTCCATCCACGGGTCTAGCTTGCGAGTTCACCGCTTTGATCCTACTTGTGTTGATTCCTATTTTCAGCCCAAGTCTCATAGCCATCCCCTTAGAGACAAAACTGTGCGTCGCACCAGTATCAATTAAGGCCGAAACTTTCCTCCCATTCACTACCACCGGCACATACATCAAATCAGCTCCCCCTGAAGCTGCCTGTCCAGCTCGAATAGCCCCGAGTATCTGAAGGGTTGACGCTCGGGCAGAAGGACCTGGATCCCCCTGGTCTCCGTCTGCAGCTGCCACCAAAGCACTGATCTTGCCTTTAGTCGGACACTCCTTAGCTCTGTGCGGCCCATTGCACAAGAAACAACCGGACTTTTTCACATCGGTAACCCGAGTGTTGTCCACTGCCCTGAAACTGAAGTTCTTCTTCTTCTTCGGCTTGGACGACTTCACCTTGTGCTCACGCTGATGGTCTCGGCCAGCCTTGGATTTCCGGGTCGGATCCTCATCCTTAGACCCAGCAGTTGTCTTGAAATCCACCAAAGCATCAGCTGCTACCATCGCTGCGGGTAAGTCTTGCACCTTCTGTCGTTTCAGTTCTACCTGTGCCCATGGCTGCAAACCACTAATAAAATTGAACAATTTATCATCTTCAGACATATTTTTGATGTCCAAGAGACACGAGCTAAACTCCTTGACGTATTCCCGTATTGTGCCTATTTGTCTCAACTTTTTGAGTCGATCCCTTGCCACCCATGTAACACCCCAATCCGGTCTACTCTCAACCCGGACCAGAACTGTTACAAAGGATCGAACTACTTGTAAACCGATTAAGTTGGCTGACCCAAAACCTAAACGGCTACGACATAACCCTCTCGACGTCTCAAGATGGAGCACGCCGCTAATGCACAAACAATATATGAATGAGATGCAAAACCCTAGCAGGATACTACGTTAATGTCATGATAATCACCACACCAAAATAATT